>JAWNLV010000179.1:865000-1070573 GCA_035042125.1 Drosophila longiperda
TTTTAGTGTATTATTGTAACGTACAAATATATATGTGAAATGTATAAAAATCAAATAGATTCCAAAGGAAATTCCTTTTTTTTTTGTATTTATTTAATTATTGTTGCAACTGAGAATCGCATAGAAAGGCACTTGTGCTTTAATTTCTTCGTCATTTAAATGGAGCGCAACGGCGCCAACAGGGACTACATCAATTTACTCTAATCTTTCGACTCGATGAGAAGCCAAATCACATCTTGGATTTAAATGCAAAATGGTCGGACGTCCCTTGCCCCACGTTGGTGTCCCCTTTTTTTCCGTTGCACGTTGCACGTTGCCGGCTGCGGTCAGGTTCGCAATTTCCAATCCTCTCCGTTGCCATTCAGTTTGGAGGGCTTAGCGCTACGGTTAATTAAACGATAATTTCGCATGATTTTCAGTATAGCAGTTGTGGAGTTGTTGTCCCCCGGATTCACTTGTTCCACAGAAATCGGCAACGGGCCACAGGACGATGCTGATGCTGTTGCTGATGCGGATTGCTCCACTCCAAGTCGAAGCATAAAGCGCTTAAATGGAGCGTGCCGTTGCTGAATTTCAGCTTATTTAATGTAAATGGAGCGGCCAGCGCCCAACCAAACAACCATGGGAGCAACCCAAATGCACCAGGAGCACCCCCCGTCATCTCTTGCCACCATGTCCCGTAGACCGTAGACCATTTCACAGTCAAGGCAAACACAACAACTATTCGCACCCGTATGCATATATTGACAGGCACTGTTGACGGTTGCGCCCGAATCTGGAACCATCTTCATCTCCGTCTTTTGTCTCCCTCTTGCTCTCTTTCTCTCTTTCTCTCTCTTTTTGTGTCTCTGATCAGGCTGTATCTGCAATCTAGTTCAATCTATCAGCACATCTAGGTGGGCATCCATACCCAGCTCCACTCGACTCTCGAGCTGCAACGGGCCACACAGATATTTTTACGTGGGCAGCCACTCGCTGCACTTCATCTTCTTCTTCTTCTTCTTGTGTCTCATCTGTGTGTGTGTGCGTGTGTGTGTGTGTGTGGTTGTTGTTGGTATTGTTGTTTGATATGTGTCGCCGACACGTGTTCAGTTTGGGCTTTATGACACGAGTTATGAACATACTGATACGGATACAAAAGCAGCTGCACACACACACACACACACACATACAAACAGACAAACACAAACACACGCACACACAACCACACATTAAGCAGAGGCGGTGAATTTACTTGCTTCATAAATTAAAGGTGTGTTCTGATGTTGCCAATGTTTTTGTTGTTGTTATGATTATTATTTTGCAATTTGTTGCACTTTCTTGTTGCACATTGAAACCAGTAAGAATTTGCCCTGTTTTAAGTTACGGACTAGAAGCAAATCTTTATGCTGGCCCAGAACACACACGTACACATCTGTTAGAAGAGAAATTCGAATCGCCTTTCCTGAAAGGAAAGTAACGGTAACAAAAAAAAAAAACCGTAGCGGAACATCACTATCAAGTTGCTATACGTTAACCTAATCCTTCCAAATTTAAAATTTCCTGTTCTTAGAGTCTGCCAGATCCCTTGGGTAGATCCACTTTCCGTTGATCCATATTAAAAATATTACAAATGTTATAAATACATTTCTGCATTTTTAATATACTCTTCTCTTTAATCATTCTTAATGATATCATAATAACAAAAAAAAAAATGGTAATTTCAGTTTCAAAAGATAAAAACCTTTCAAACCTCAGTACATCTGTTGGCACCTCAAGATTCCGGCAATTAAGAGACGAATATCAAACCGATTACCCTCAATAAGTTTGACTTCAAATTTATTTTCAGTTTGACACTCTAATTTATATTTATAAATCTTTAATTCTATGTTATTAACTAAGATACATGAAAGGATAATGAAATAATGCTGAGTGTCCAATTTTGATTCTGCTTATGGTCAAAGCAAAATCAAATCAATTTTAAATTCACTTTAAATTATTATTTCCATCGACCATTAAAATATACTGTTTTTAATTAATTTTTTTAAGTTTGCCAATTGTTAGTGTTATTTTTTTGCAATATGTTGTGTTTTCTTGAGGGAAGCTAAATTACCAGCAATCTATTTTTAACATTGGATTGAATAAAGAGATATATTTTAAATGTGAAATTTACACCAAGAATAAAAACAATTGGTTAAATTCTCGTATTTTGTAATGATTGTCTATTTTTTGTTAACAGACACATTATATCAGATCTTTAGCGATTTTTAAATATATATTAATAAATGTATATATATCACATTAGTAAGAAACAATTAAATTAAAACAGACTTTTTGGAATGAAACCCTTTTCCGATGATCTTGCAAATAAGAATACTGTAGTTGATAAATTTCTTCGATTCTAAGTCACAAATTAATATCGATTTATAGCTATAATTCTAGATAAGATTTCCGATTAGAGTCGATTGTGACAATATTGCTTGTTTTATATGATAAATTTCTTCGATTCTAAGACACAAATTAATATCGATTAATAGCTATAATTCTAGATAAGATTTCCGATTAGAGTCGATTGTGACAATATTGCTTGTTTTATATAATATTTTTCTTCGAAAAGTATAATAAATCGATGCGTAATTCTTTGATATTTGTGTGTATGATTTTTATTACTGTTTTTTCCCCAACATTATTTTCTTTTATTTGCGAATGGAGAAGTTGTTACTTGATTTAAATTCTTTTTGTGTCTAATGGGTTTTGTTTAGTCTTGTATTATTTTTGTTGATCTAAGCGCATTTTGGCCGGTTTCTGATTTTTGCTGAACTTGTACAAAACAAATGTATAAAAACAACAACAACAATAATAATAACAAGAACAACAAAGTATTCGCTTTGAAATGCAATAAAAGCAAAATCAACACAAAAATCGTAATAAAATCAAAGCAAACAATGAGAAAAATAAAACCGACAGACAAACCAAACCAAAAGCAAACATTGCCGACTATCCAGAAAGGAGAAATAGAGTAAAACTGAGAGATGGAGAGTGATAGAGGGGGGGAGGGAGTGGGAGATGGGTAGATGGGGAGACTAAGAGAGACAGAGACAAAAGTGGCAGAACTGCCATTTCACTCTGCAAGGGGAGCATATCTCTTGCTGTATATCTTTATATGCAATATGCATAAATTTATTTATTTCCGTGCGTTTGTCTGTATATGTGTATGTGTGCAAGGGCATTTGTATGTGTACATGGGCGTAGACAGGTCAGGTGTAGCCAGGGACAGCTTCAACTACAAACAAAAAGAACACAAAAAAAAATTCGATAAAATCGCCATTTGCTTAACTATATTTATAACACTTTTGGCTGTTCAACATTCATCACGAAATGCATAAATTAATTTATTAACTGCACAGAAAAGCACACACAAGTGCTGAGCCAAATGGTGATGTCAGTGTTTTGTTTTGAATTTAGTTAAAAAAAAAGGATGTTTTAAAATGCATTTAAGACAAAATTTCGAAATTTTTCGTGGCGCTAATTCCAAATGTATTTAAAATGTTCCACAAACAAGATGTTATTTCATTATGAAAATTAATTTTATTATTATTCTATTTATTTTGTATTATTATTATTATTATTATTATGTTTTATTTATTATTATTTTATGTGCTCAAAATCTTATTTCAAACTAAATTCCTCAAATTTCCAACACTAGAAAATATGCATGCAGATTAATAATAACAATCACTGTGGGAGAAAAATTGCTTTTACCATGTTTTGTTGAGAAAAAAAATAATATAAATAATCTTCAAACATTCAACAATACTTAACAATACTTTTAAGGTTTATCAAAATAAATAAAATAATTTTAGCTTAAGCGTAAAATGCATTTGGTGGATTATGATTTCAAAAAAATTAAAATACCACAAAAAAAAAAAATTTTTTAATAAAAATTGCTTATAATTGATAGTTGTATGGTATTTCCAATTATTCACTTTTATCTCAATTTTTTCATTGTCTTTTCTAGAGAATGAACAATAAAGTTCTTAATAGTTTTTATCTCTTTTATCTTTATTATATCGTATTTTAACCAACAATAAAGAAATATAAATCCACATCACTAAATTTATAAATCGAAATTTTAAATATTATTTTTAAACTCGCGTTGATTTTTACATAGAATACAAATTGTAATTTTGTTTCCCTCCGAACTTAAATAGTGTCTACGTCCTTGTTTGTGTGTAGGAAATTGTAGTTGTGTGTATGTGTGTGTGTGTATGTGTGTGTGTGTGTGTTTGCACAACCGACGCCATATTTAATAACAAATCAATGACTATTTTATTTTGTTGGAGGCAATTTAGATGTCAGCTCCACAAACTAGTTGTTTGCCAGAGACCGATTTTTTCTCCTACACATACGCAGATAACCACCCTCCTCTCTCCGCTCTCCACTCTCCTTATCCCCTCCAGTTATTGGCATATAAGGAGAAATATTAGTAAAAATTGATTTCAGGCATCATTTGGAGCTGCATTTCAGCTGCTCTCGAATATCTCAGGAATTGTCATTTTTCAATTAATTGAGTTCAGTTTTTGCAAAATGTTGTCATAGACAAATAAAATATTTTACAATATCTGGCAAAACATGAAAATTATTTACATATTTGTTTTATATTTTTTTCTTTTTATTGAAGTGTTGGATAAGTTCAGTCAGGCTTTAAATAATAATATTAGCTTATAAAAAACATGTACTGATATTTGAATTTAAAATTTGTATATAATATCGTCTAGGGATTACACTGCAACTAGCTGATTATAGAAGACAAAGAACCTTCTCTTGAATTGGGATAGAGCGGAGCAGAGGCTGGACGTGCCAATACAATTATATAATCATAAAAAATTCTTGCTAAAATAGGAATTTCCCATGAAGTTCACTGATCATTCCAGATTAAAAAATTTTGAATAAAAATTCTCGTATACTCCGCACAGATTTTGTTTATTTCATATTATCGATAGCTATCGATAGAAAAGCATAAAAGCGATAAAATGGATTAAGTTCACCAATTTGAAATCGATTAACAAATCGGATATGGGAGTTGGGTACAAATGGGCTTGCCAATCTTTGAAGAATGTCAATTATGGAAGATATGTTGATTAATCTATTTGTAATTATCGATTTTATTGATATCCAAGTCCCGTTTGAAGACCAATTTTTAATAGCAATTTTTGTAGCACTTTTGTATCTCTTAAAGATCTGGAGATATAATTACACTTTAAAAAATATCGCTTTTGGCTTATTTTTTAACGGTACTTAAATGCGCTTACTGTTTTTAAGCTGTCCAAATCTGATGGTTGAAGTCATTTCAAATGACTTTTTGGGCGTGGCACATGCTGATCTCTAAAGAACATCTCGAAGAATCGAAAATTTTGTTACAATATCACTAAAATTGTGGCATTAATATGTGAACCTATCGATTAACATTTATCGATCTTATTGATTTCAAAGTCTTTCAATTTGTACACATTGTCTAAATATATTTCCAGGCATCAAAGAAAGTGACAGACAGACAGACTGACAGACAGACAGACAGACAGACGGACGGACAGACAGAATGACGGCCATTAGACAAAACCAATATACTCCAGATACGTTGAGTATAATCGGAATTTTGTATTTGTTTTGTGTTTAGCAGACAAACAGCAAAATGAAAATCAACAACAGATTTGCCAAAGCGTAAAAGCTTCCCTTTGCCGACGGTTTTTTGTCTCTAAAAATATCATAAATTCTTATTACAATTTTTCCATTTGTTTATTTTAGCATTGCTTTATTATTTGTATTGCCATTTGCTCCCCGCATACAGAGACAACATGCATACACACACACACACACACACACACACAAGCAAGCAAATACACACAGTTGAGGAAACAGCAGAAAAAAATGTCGAATGTATGCAAAAAGGAAATGGAAAGCAAAAATGTATTTTTGTGTGTGTGTGTTGTGTGTGTGTGTGTGAGGCATTTAAAAGCTTTACAAACATTAAAATGTCTGTCTAACTGTAACTGTGTGTGCTTATCGGCATCAAAAACTGTGCACGTATGTGCATGCTATGTATGTATGTATTATCTGTGTGTGCGTGTGTGTGTGTGTGTGTGTGTCTCATGTTTGCGCAAATCGTTAGACCGAAGAGCTGTGTAAATATTTGTGTGAAAAATTTTTCCGTACGTGGATTAAAAACTTTTTCCATGTTGCCTGGTTACACTTTTCAAGCAGACTGACAGAGAGGGAATCACTGAAAATAGAGAGCGAGACAGAGTGTGCGAAAAAGAGAGAGAGAGAAAGAGAGAGAGAGAAAGAGAGAGGGAGAGGGAGAGATAGAGTAAAGCAAATGCATTTAGTTCGACACTGGTTATTTTGTAGCAATATCTGTTCTATCTATTACAGATTTATTTTGAAAAATTTATTAGCATATTTATTTACTTTTTGCAGCGTGTGTATGCATGTGTGTGTGTGTTGGTGTGTGTGTTTATGTGTGTCTGTGAACATTGAGGTTTTCTGGTCGCTCTGTTTGAATTTGTGTGTTTTTTGGTTCTTTTTTGGCATTACGCATACGCCGTGTGGTGTCCAAAAAGATTTTGCAAACGTTGTTGCCAAAAACACGTTCAGAGTTAAGCAGTTGCTGCTTCATGTAATAACACATAAAATATCCAATCGATTTAATCACAAATAACTAAAGCGAACCTTTAAGCTGATATTCATACATTCATACATAAAGGCAGCAAATAATGGCAACAAATTTAATACGATTTTTGCAGTTAGGCCGATTATGCCAAATACGAAAATAATATGAAAACTCGCTTTTAATTTATTCCAACTACACACAAGTGAAACTATAAATTTTTAAACTGTTTTTTTTTGTTTTGTGAAATGTTTGTCATTATTTTGAGGATTATTACACGTTCCATTTCGCAACATTGAATAACTTATAATTTTTAGCAAGTTTAGCAACTTTCGCAGCACTCGTTAGTCGGGGACTGCACTGCCCAATCAAAGTTACCCTATTATTCCATTACAGCCAGTTTCATCAGCCAGCGTCATCAGCAGCAGCTACCAAACAAAAAAATAAAAAAAAAAGTGTGAAATTTTAAGTACTTGAAGAGCCGCTGGCAGATCCGCAGCGGCCACAGAATGTGGCAGGAATCAAGCTGGGGCAAGGTGCGTCACTGCCACCTGGGCATAAATATATATATATATATATATATATATATGTATATAAATACGTATTCATAACACGTATACGCCATGTTGTTGTTGACAGCCATTTTGTAGATGTGCGCGACGTCGCCTTCGCCCCACTTAACAACCACTCAAGCTTGCGCCGTCACTCAAACCACCAGGCACCGACCTTAGCTACAGCTCCAACTCCAGCTCCAGCTCCAGCTACAGCTCTATCTCTAGCTCCAGTTCCTCTCTCCTGTCGGCTTTCAATTCAACGAGGCGTTCGTTTATTTGAACAACGGCACCTTTGCGTGGCAAAAGCTCATTTGAGAGTGCACCCCCCCCCCCCTTAAATGGTGGAAGAGGGGTGGGGTTATAAATAAAGGTGGGGGCACGTAAATAAACACAGCTCAAGCGAAATATATTGACGATGTTGAAGCGGAAGAGCATCATCATAGCGGTAATCATGTTACCTCAATTCGGAATGAATTCATAACTGAATTTTCGCATTTTCCACCCCAGTTACCCAATCCCCAGACCCGGTGCCACGCCAGGCAGACCCTTAAGCGCTGGCAACGTCAACCGGCTAACCCTGTGTTGCCATTAGCCCCCCTCCCCTCCCCCCCGCCCACCACGATCCAACATAAACATATAGCAGCATCAGCAGTCAGAGCCGGCGCTAGAGTTGTGGCAGGTGCAGGTGCAGGTGCTGGGACTGAGGCTGGGGCACTAACAGACAGCAGGATGTATGTAGGACGTGGATGCTGATGAGCTCTTGTGCCTGTCCTGGCGTTTGTCAAACCAAACGAAATGCCGTTTTAAAGTGTTTTTCGCTTACTAGCAACAAAACATAAAAATACACAAAACAAACTACAACTTCAACTTTTATCGTCTGCTGAACTCTAAATACTCTCTCAACTGTTCTCAGTCAACAGTTGTGATTTCTTCTGCTCTAATATTGATCATTGGCTAATGCCAAATTTGGATTATTATTCACTTTCAAGCCCATTTCCAAAACGTTAAATGAAACTTTTGTTATTTACGTAAAATCAAAATCATAATTAAACATTTTTGGAAATTTTTCTTGTAAATTGGAATAATTGTATTCAATGCATGATAATCTTAAGATATTTAAAAAAAATTCTTATCTCTCAGAGAAGTTAAAATCAGATTCATTAAATTTCATCTTTTGCTAATATTAACAGGACTTTATTGGCAGTCAAACAGAAGGAAAGAAGTCGCCAATAAAGTTATTTAAGCCTTGTTAATAAATTCTTAATTAGCACATTTTACAAATTACAATAAAAATTATATATTGAATTATATTTAAATTCCTGCATATATTCTTCAGTTTAAAGAAATTGTTTTTTTTTTTATAGGTTATCAAAACTTGACAAAAATATATTTTAATCAACAAATTTTATACTTAAAATTATTTAGTGGAAACCAAATTTTTGTGAATTTAAAACAGTTTAAAAAACCCACAAAAATTGATTACCCCAAAAACACGTAGATTATTTTTTTCCAATATGCATTTGAGGCCAGTTGACAAGCAAGTTGAAAAAGCTGTTGGACTTTTTGTGAGGATGTTTAAAATGGCAAAACTCGTTAACTGGGATTCCAGTGCACCGGCTGGATTGGCAGCCTGGCAGCGGAGCGATGGCCGGCTTCTGGCCACGGCCTCGGCATGAGCACGCAGTCGCCGTTGCCGTCATCGTCATCGTCATCGTCATCGTCACCGTCGGATTTGCAACTGGTTGCATGTGTTGGTTGAGTGGTGCTTACCACTCTGGATCCCTGCCTCCGTTGGGCGTTTTTTATTATTACTTTTCTCCTTGATGGTTGGGGGTTATCCAGTTTGCAACGGCTGCGTGTCCGCCAGCCCCGTCGCCGCCAGCACGGCCAAGGTATAACGTATTTTGTCGTACCGGAACTAGTTCTAGACATGCATTTTATCTTGTTGTCATCATCCTTGTCGCCTTGTTGCTGTTGCTGTTGCTGTTGCAATTGCTGTTGCTGTTGCTGGTTGCCTCTTTGCCACTTTGCCTGGCCGTGGCCATGCCCATGCCCATGTACAGGATGTTGCTCGTTAAATTTTCTTTATGAAGTTAACTGTAAATGCTGCGACGTTGCCTACAATTTGAAAACACCTCCTCGCCAGCACCCCAACTCCTCCCCCCCCCCAACCCAATAACTGTCACTTCAATTTCACTGCGAAAACGGAAAGAACGCGACAAAATAAAATGTGAAAAAAGAAAAGCTACAAGAAAAAAAAAGCATAAAATGATAAGGGAAAAAGAATTACCATGTAATGCAATTTAGCAGCTGGAGTAACGGCAAATCTTAAGGCTTTAAGGCCACAACCCAAAAGATCAGAAGCTATGCAGCAACTGAAAACATTGCAGTCTGTCGTTGCCGACAGCGCAATACTCTAAAACCCGCTAAAAAGAGAAGGATTTCTTGGGTAGGATTTGTTGGGAGTAGACACAGATTTGCGTGGGGGGTGTCTCGATTCTTACCAATTGGTTTCTCTAAACGTCACTTCAAATTTGATAATCCTAACTATAAAAAAAATATATATTTACATATTTACCAACCTTGCCAAAAGGTTTGTGACCCATTTTATCGATTTTCACTTATCGATTTTCATGCTATTGATTTCACTGCTTGTTAGCAAGCCCATATACTGAATTAGCTTTGTCAGCAGGAAATAAAAAAACCCGCTAAAAATATATAGATTTATCAATTTGCACTTATCGATGTTATCGATTTCTCTTCTTTCTTGTCAGCAAACCCATATACTGCACTAGATTTGCCAGAAGAATATAAAAAAAAACCCTCTAAAAATATATGGATTTATCGATTTGCACTTATCGATGTTATCGATTTCCCTGTTTGCTTGTCAGCAAACCCATTTACTGCACTAGCTTTGTTATCGGGATATAACAAAACCCGCTAAAAATAGATGGATTTATCAATTTGCTCTTATCGATGTTATCGATTTCACTGCTTGTTAGCAAATCCATATACTGCACTTGCTTTGATATCGGGATATAACAAAACCCGCTAAAAATATATGTATCGATTTGCACTTATCGATGTTATCGATTTCTCTTCTTTCTTGTCAGCAAACCCATATACTGCACTAGCTTGGCCAGCAGGGTATAAAAAGAAGAAGCACAACAACAGCTACAACGCATTACACGTGCCATGAATTTCCATTTCCAAAACAAATGCAAATATTTAAATTGCATTCGCGACAGTCACCGCCATTCGCCCAAAATCTCAGTTTGCCCCGTGGCACGACCCCTGCCCCTGCCCCCGCCCGACTCTTCCTTGACACGAAGCAGCAAGCAGCAAGAACATGCACCTAAAATCATTCGTTCTACAAACAGATAAATTATGTTCTACAAGAAAACTCACAAAATATCGAGAAAAAATCTACGAAAAAAAAATGTAAAAAAAAACCGCAAAAGTTGAGGAGTGAGAAAAGGGGGGGCTGCGGGTAACAGACCAGAAGAGAAAGTCAGCAAATGATTCATATTCGGCTCTGTAGACAATGTTAAGGTCCTGCCTGGAATAACAAATGTACATTTCTTTCTATATATTAATAATAATATTAATAAATTAAAAGACTACAAATTTTTGGCTTATGCTGCGCAGCTTATTAAAAAATTCAAGTTTTAATTGGCTATTTTGTTGAAACAAAAACCTTAAATTATTTAGTAAACTTAAATTGTAATTTTACTAAGCTCGCAATAAATGTATTAAGTAATATATAAATAAATTTATTTTATGCACATATTCAATATTGAGTAAATTTGCTTACGGATTTTCTTATAATCCAAATATTTTTTTGTTGCTTGTTTTCAGTTTGTATGAAACCAACGAGCTGCAATTGAAGCGAATTCAGCTCCAAACGAAAGTAGTCAAATAAAGTACAGACATGAAAATATATATATATATAAAAATTGTACGAATAAAAAGAAAATCATGAAAAATTTCTCAAGTAGTCGGTGTACAACAACAACAACAACAACAACAAGTGCAAGCACAGTGGCACAAGAATAATGTGCAGGACGTCAACTTGGTAAAGTTGGGAGTGGGAGTGGGAGTGGGAGTAGGAGTTGTGTGGCGCTGGAGTAGTGTAAAGTTTGGAGTGGGCTCACCAACCCAAGGGGCCAATAAGCAAACAGACCAAAGAGTAAAACCGGCTGCCAGGACGAAATGGACTGCGCCACATTGGAGCCAAGCAGAAAGTAGTGAAGTGGCAAGAAGGTGGGCACATTGGTTCTAAAACGACTCTTCAGTATTTTATAAGCATAAAATCAATATAAATATATTATAATTTTTTTTATATATATATTTTACATTTAAAGTATTATAATTAAGGCAACAAATGGAGTTACAAGCTGAGGTAAAATGCTGCCTCTATAAAAGTGAGCAGAGAACCGCAATTGAAATTTAAAAATTTCGGATTTTTCAAGAGCTAAATGAAAAAAATATGCCAGATCAAAAGTTGAAAATCGCCTCCTACATACATTTTTACCACTGTAACATTCTCAATTCAGACACCAAAAAAAAAAAAAAGGCCGAAAGAAAAAATGAAACGTAAAAGGAAATGAACCAGGGAAAATTACAATTCTCGGCTTTTACTTGTTGTTGTTGTTGTTGTTGTTGTTGCTGTATTTGTTGTGGAGCGTCGACTGTGACTGGGGCTGTAACTGGGGACTAGGACTGGGACTGGGTCTGTTGGGTTGGGGGTTGGAATTGAGTTTTGGTATGGAAAAGTTTTTGGTACGACACCGACGCCATTTTGCATGCAGGTGAATTGCGAATTGCTACGCAGCTGCGTGTGTGTATTCTGTGTGTGTATTGTGTGTGTGTGTGTGTTTGTGATTGTGTGTAAATAATTTTTATCTGCCAACTTTGATAATTTTTTATTTTTACGCACAATTCGTTTACCTTAACAATACGAGAATCTCATATAGCGCGTCAAGATAAACAGCAGGTGGCTCTGGAGGGCAGTACAAAGTAGAAACACACACGCACATTCGCACACACACACACACACACACAGGCGAGCATATACTGAATGAAAATTCTAAAGAAAATAACTCAAGTCTCAAGAATTGAAATGGGTCTTTCGAGTCAAGGGAGACCCAAACACAAACACAATTCTGGCGCCAACTTTTACTGCAACACATCAGCAACAAAACAAATAGCAACAAAACTACTATTATCATCATTGTTGTTACCACAACACAATTGTATATATATATATATATATATATATATATAAATATAAATATATATTGCATTTACCTTACATTTCTTAAATTGCTGTAAATATTACAATTGCTTTAAGACTGTTAGCCAAATGTTTTTCGTTTAATTGGTTTGTTTTTAAACTTTGTTTTTGTTTTTAAACAGAAAAGGCTATTTATTAAAAAATTACATATTTTTTTACTTTATAAATTATTATATATTTATTATGCATATTTGGTGAAAATATAAGCTAATTTTTTTACTTTGAAAATGAGGACGAAAAGTTGGTAAAAACCAAGCAAATATAAAACGCATGTTTTTTAAACAGTACAAAGCATTTATTAAAAATATATATATATATATATTTGCTTTATTAATTATTATTAATAATGCATATTTGGGAAAAAAATATAAGTTAATTTTTTCGTTTCGAAGTAGGCAAGAAATGCTGTAATTACCAATATAAAACGCATGTTTCTTGGATCTGTTGAAAATACTTCAAAATGAAAAGATGATTTTCATTGGTAAAAAAAAAGTTTTTGGAAAGTATAAAGTATTTGTTGTACTTCAATAAAAAGTAGCAAACTTCATTTGTTTTACCAATGAAGTTTGCTACTTTTTATTGAAGTACAACAAATGTAGATTTCAACTAAGTAAATAAATAAATAAATAAAATGAATTAAATTGTATAAAAAATATTGTGAAAATATTTGGGTAACTGTCCTTTGGCGGATAATCCACAAATGTGAGGTTCCATTGAGCCGAACACAATTACAGGTGGCAGCAGGAAATGGCAATCTCAATCTCATCCCTGTGGCAACTGTGGCAACTAAGCCCGCCTCGGTGTCTTAAAGCATTGCAACTTGAAACTGCCTTTATCCACCAATGCGCCAATAGATTTGCTTTTCCTTTTTTTTGTTCTTCCAATTTTTTTTTTATGGTAACTTCCAATGCTGTTAGTCTATCTGCCCAGGAGCTAGACAAAACGGTAGTGCAATGGGGTGTGGCAGTGACAGTGGGAGTGGGAGTGGCAGTGGGGCTGGGAGTGGGAGTGGCCTATACGAGCCACATCAAATGACAGGCAGAGGACAAGCTGAAAGCAGTCAATATATATTTAGCTGCGTTGCTAACCGTTCTAACTCCCCAATTCTCCACCCTTCCCCTACCCCCCCCCCCACTCTTCTTGCTATCCACTCACCCCTGGCATTATTTGTATACCCTTATTGAGGACACTTTAATTGTATCTTCAATCCGAGTCAATATATTTGTCCATCTGCTCCTTGTTCCGTCTTTGTCTGTCTTCGTTTTTAAGCGATTTTTTGTTTAAGTTTTACTTTTTTTAGTTTTAAAAAAGAATGAAACTTTGCACAGCTGTTACAAAAATGCTGCTTCTAGCCAATTGTATCAATCATTAAGCCAATTTGTTAAAAAAAATTTAAAATTATATATATTTGCTTATCGACTTCTGTAAGTGTATCTAAAATTCGGCGTGGCCAAGCTAAGTGTTATTTTTTTTGTTGTATGTTTTTCCCTTAAGTCTTGCTAGAAATTGTCATTGAGCTTTGGGCTCAGGTAGCTGCCACAGCAACGGCAACGGCAACGGCAACATCGCCCCATCAAATATTTTCAAAGACTTTTACTTCATTGAGGTCGCAAGTAACACAGCAACAACAACAGCAACAACAACAATGACAGCAACAACAACAACAACAACAGCAACAAGCCTGGCAGCCATTTTGACTGAATGTCAGCTTTTCTTGGCGTTATTTCGTTGTCCTCGCTGCTTCTGTCTGTCTGCCTGTCTGTCCGCCATTCTGTCCGCCAGTCTCTCTGTCTTTCCGTCTCTCTGTCTTTCTGTCTGTCTGTCTGTCTGCTTATGCCTGAATCACTTTTGTAACTTTTGCCAAAGACGCACAGAGTGAGACAGAGGATGAAAACTCATTTTGAAATCATTTTTGGAAAATCTCCTGCGGCTGCGTTTTGTTCCAAACTGAAAAACGAGCGAGGGCGTGGTGGGGGGGGAAAGAAAAAAATGTGTGGCAAGCGCAGTTGGTTGGTGAAAGGGAATTTCAGCCGCTTTTTCCTTTTGGCTTGTTTAACTTTTACTCAAGTCGATTTTTTTCGGTTGTGTGTGTGGCAAGTAGGCAACTCACAAAACTTTGTTGGTGCCGCACTTGTTATGCTCTGCTCAGTGGCAAGTCAGCAAGTATTTGGCAAACTTTTTTTTGGGTCAATTGAGAGGCGAATAGCTGACTCAAGTCAAATATATATATATATAATATATATATTCTTTATGTGCATCACTATCCGAGTAGATATAGTCATGTCGTACGTCATTTCTTGTATCATTTTTGAATTTTAATAATTCTTTTAATTAAAAAGATATATTTTTGAAAGATGCTTGAACTTCAGATCTATCCAGATCATTATTTAGCTGCCATCGGAATAAGACATCGAAAACTTAAGTTGTGAAATTGGCATTTGATTAGACATAATTGCCACGTTTTTGGATA
Organism: Drosophila longiperda; assembly: GCA_035042125.1. Taxonomy (NCBI): domain Eukaryota; kingdom Metazoa; phylum Arthropoda; class Insecta; order Diptera; family Drosophilidae; genus Drosophila; species Drosophila longiperda. The sequence goes on from JAWNLV010000179.1 coordinate 879,967, forward strand.
CAAATTAAACAAAGAACAAATTTGGGTTATTATAAATTGGGGTTTTTTTATGCACTGCGACTTATTAGATATATGGTGCCACTTCTTCCATGCCAGAATCTTTCTTGGCTTGAGTGCTTCGATGTCATTGAAACTCATAAAATGCATTCCACGGATGCTGCATCGGCGACACATTCTGCTGGGATGTAAGCTGAGGACTATTCCTCCTCCTCCTCATTTTTACAAAACATTGTTACTAAAAATACCCAATTTGGATAAGTGGCTTACATATAAAAATAAAAAATAAATATTTAATTACTCACCTACAGAAAGACTAGAACAAAATCTAAATACAAAATTTAGTTTTATTTTAAATTTGCCATTTTTCTGCTACGTTTTGATGGAAGATGCTCATGATGACAACAGCCACAAATATAATGATGCTGATGATGATGATGATGATGATGATGTTGATGATGAATTTGATCGAATTGAATTGTTAAGGCAATCGCTGAGCGGGTCTAATCGAAAACGATACAGATGCAATTCGGATGCCACATATGGCACATCGGATGTAATGTGATATTCGGTCGATTGTCTCTGTAATTAGATGATCCCCAAATCAGCCGCTAATTTTTCCGCAATTTGCTTAGTAACACAATACTAAATACAAACAAAATAGTGCCCGTCGAGGGTTGCAATAGGGTGAGGTTTGCAAGGGAAGAATCGTTGGCAGCAAAATCGACGGGTCGTGAAATACACACTCGAAAACCCAATGGCATATGTACACACACACACACACACACACACACACACACACGCATCGACATGCCCCGGAGTGTTGCACATGTCCCTGTGTGGCAAAACAAACACGAGCAATGTCAAAGCCAACCAAGCGATGTCAGCGGCGCATCTCTCAGATCCCAGCGGGAATTCAGCCCGAAAATCACAGCATGTACAAAAAGCTAAACCAAAAAAAAAAAAACAAAAAAAACCGTGGGGTGGAGGGGTGGCAGGGGTTGCAGAATACGTAGAAACTCGATGTTAAAGTTATGTTCCAGCTCACTCGTCCTCCTCTTGCATATTGTGTCTAGTGTTTGGCTCTGACTGTGGCTTCGTGGGGTTGACCTGTTCCGGCGACCCTTTGAATTTCCGACCCGTCGCTCGCTGGGGTTTTTGTCTTTAATTTTCGGCGCATTTGGCTTTTATAAAGTGATTATCAGACGATTTGATTTGGCGCTAAATGCAATTGCCAAATGCCAAAGTCAATGACGGAAACAAACCCGACGACGAAGACATAAACAACAACAAGTGCCAACGGGATATAGACTTCCCAGACTTCCCAGACGGCACCCCAAATCCATAACTAGACTTGTGGATAGCCAATCTTTGGCATGCCCATTTATGAATGTTCAGAATTGTGATTGACAGTCTTTGATCGCAATGATAATAAAATCCAAATTTATTCGATTAAGCTTGATAAAACTTCTTGGGATTGCTTTATTTTTACCATACAAATATTGCCCGAACTATTTAGTTACATAATTAAAATTATACATGGATTAACTGGGAGAGTCAGCTACTCTTTGCTGTTCTGTAAGTAACTGTTATTCATGCCTTATCCAGCAAAAGATGCAACATCCTAGGGATGCATGTCATCAGTTTCAATGAACCCAACAAAGTTTCTGGCATTCGTGTAGGAATTGAGATTGATGGAGGAGATATAAGCTCAGAATGGGTTGCAGTGCAAAAAACGCTTAATTAATATTAATAATATAACTGTTATTCACTCATGTATCGAAAGGGGTTATCAGTAATCGAGTCTTAAATAAAAGCATAGTTTTCAAGAAATCGATTTGCATCTTTTCTAACATAAAAATTGGTTGCCAGTCAGCTAACTAGATATTTATATCAGGCAGTTTTGTGAAAACTAGTTGGAATCCTTTTAGCAGAGTTTATCGTCTTAGCCAGCAAAAGAATTTGCATCCTAGCGATACAAAGCGACAGAAGGCCCTCAACACTGCAAATATCCAAGAATTCGTCAGATTCCCAAAATGTATTAGAAGTGAACGAAAATTCAACTTTCAATTGAAAAATAATTATTTCCAAAAATGTATTAGAAATGAACAAAAATTTTACCTTCAATTGAAAAATTTGTATTCCCAAAAATTAGAAATTAACAAAAATGAAACTTTCAATTGAAAAATTACTATTCCAAAAAATGTATTAAAAATGAACGAAAATTTAACTTTCAATTGAAAAATATCTATACCCAAAAATATATTAGAAATAAACAAAAATTTAACTTTCAATTGAAAAATAATTATTTCCAAAAATGTATTAGAAATGAACAAAAATTTAACTTTAAATTGAAAAATAATTATTTCCAAAAATGCATTAGAAATGAACAAAAATTTTACCTTCAATTGAAAAATTTGTGTTCCCAAAAATTAGAAATGAACAAAAATGTAACTTTCAATTGAAAAATTACTATTCCAAAATATGTATTACAAATGAACGAAAATTTAACTTTCAATTAAAAAATATCCATTCCCAAAAATGTATTAGAAATTAACAAAAATTTAACTTTCAACTGAAAAATAATTATTTTCAAAATTGTATTAGAAGTGTACAAAAATTTCAATTTCAATTAAAAAATATTTATTTTTGTATGCACAAATTATTGAAATTTTTTTGTTTTTTGTGGAAATCTTAAACACATTTAAAAAAAAAAACAAAGCCAATTTTGATGGAACAATTTGAGAGCAGCCAAAGCAGAGTTGCCAAAAGGTCTCTCAACAGGCTGCGGCGCGCCCCTCGCGGCGACACCATTAACACAGCTGATGGCCCGCAACACACACAACACAACACACACACACACAGAAATGTATGTAAATAGGAATGCACCCGTGGAGACCTTTCGGTCAGTTGTTTAGTGGCTGCTGCTGCTGTTGCCGATGTATTGCAACAGATACAAGTATGTTCAACAGGGTTGTTATTGTTGTTGTTGTTGCTGTTGTTGCCAGGCGAGTTGACAGGCGGCAAACAGTGAACGATGCGAATGGCGGAAAGGGGGCAGGCAGGCTGAGTACACATGCCACATGCTACAATCTGCATCGCCAGTAAATAGTACATGACTGATTGCGTAAATGTGAATGTGAACATGAATGTGAATGTGAATGTGAATGTGAATGTGAATGTGAATGTGTGTGTGTGTGTGTGAGTGTTATGGCCTAGACGTGTACCATTACCATATGCTCAGGGCGGACGGGTGGACGGGTGGACGAGCGGACAGGCAATATCATGTTGTGACTCGGAGGTTGGCTCAATCAAAAACTCATCATTGCCATTGTTGGCGCTGAAAGACAATTTGATTGATCTTTTCAGCACAAGACGACCAAAAAAGAGGCCGCCAAGTTGTAAGCCCCGTCGCGCCATTGATCGAGTGCTCCGCATGGGGGCGAGGCAGCAAATCAGCAACCAGCAGCCAGCAGCCAACAACCAGCAGCAGCAGCCAGCAGCAGCAGCAGTCGGCAACAAGCAACCAACAACCAACAACCAACAACAAGCAACCAGCAACTGCAGCCATCACCATCACCATCAACGGCAACAGCGGCAGCAATTCTTGATGATCTTGCAACTAATTTTTGCCCCGCAACGATTTCCTTAACGTTTTTCATAACAGTTACCAACTGGTCGTTCAAGCGGTCTTCGGTGGGGCAGTGGTAGGGGGGGAGAAGTAGTGTTGTAATGCTGCCGTAACAGTTGCAGTAGCGATGCCAGCAATGGCAACATCAACAACATCTTGTTGCCACACAGGTCATCTACACTCAGCAGAATAACTCACCTCAAATGTTGAGCAACCCTAAATAAATGAAATATTATATTTTTTTAGAAAGTATATTTCTATTTTATATTTAATTATTTTGCAGACTTCAGTTAAAAAATTATGTATAAGATCGACTTAAAGAAATATTTCAATTGACTTATTAATTTTAATATTATCATTTTAGAAGCATTCGAAAGATGAATTTAACAGAGTTTTTTTCAGGTTTTAAAATAAACTTTAAAAATATATATCTACTTTTTACAACAAAGAATGCTTTGCATTGCGTATTTTACATATTTAACATACATTTTTGATTCGTAAATCGATAATCGGAAAACAATATATAAATATAATAATATATAAATTATAAAATATTTAGTTATAAGACAAAATATAATAAATGTTCGATTTTCAGATCAATTAAAAAAAAACACAAAAAAATTAAAAAAAAATTTGAATTTGTTAATATACATTTTTTGTTAGAAATAAAGTTTAAGTTTGACTTTGAGGGGTTACTTTTTTTTTGAGCAGTGTACATCTATATCCATATCTGTGGCTCTCAATCTCCAATGCCAGCGAGGCGCACGTAAATATGTAAAGAAGAAGACAACCGTAGAAAACATATAAAAAAAAAATCAACAAAAAATGCAAATCACTGTGGCTCAAAAGCCCAGCAAGAAAAACAAACCCACTCCTCCTCCTCCTCCTCCTGCCCACAATGAGCTGAGCTGAGCTGAGCTGAGCTGCTTTTGGGGTGTTGTGCTGGGTCGAGAGAGATTCAACTAGATTGGATCGGATTGGCTTGGGCTGGGTTTGGGTTTGGGTTTTGCGTTTTGGGCGAGGTGTGTTTTTGGTTCAGGCAGCGTCGCATCGCTTTGCCGGGTGGTTGGCAGCAAAGTCAAGTCAGGAAAAAGTATTACAATAATTATGATAATCTATGCCATAAAAAATAGAGCCCCTCTCCACCTCTCCCCACTCACCTACCGCAACCCACCCACATCTTCCGAAAACTCAAATCGACACCAGTGCCAAGAGCAAGCACAAGGCACTGCCACACCCACACCTACACACACACACACACACACACAGGACACAGCAAGGAGGGTGGTCCAGATATGAAAGGAATTACCATACTTTAAGCTACCACAAAACGTTGCACAGTAAGGAAAACCTGCAACACAATCCACAAAAGTTTCCAGCTTAAATACATATTTGGATATTATGCTAAACAGTATTTTACTCATATACCAAGCAAAATAAAAATGTATAAATAGGGAATATCAAACTAGGGAATACTCTTTTTTTTCTAGATTTTTTCTAGATTTAAATTGCCAAATTTTGGGGTAAACTGCCAAATTTAGCGATTTTTGCTCTTGTATTTTGTGAGTCTATCTTTCAAATTGTTTGATATATTTATGGCTGTATACACTAACTGAGTATATAGTTTTTGGGAGAGACCATATATTTTTGTTACCGATTTTTAAAGGGAATTTAATATTTAAGGGCGGAGTACCTAGCAGAGATGGTGTTGATAAATATTGTAAATTGCATAGAACAAAACTAGAAAAATTGCTACCAAGATTGCAGGTTTTTCGATATTATACCTTCAGATATAATCGATATATATCGATTCTAAATTGAAAATTAAGTCAGCCATATAACAAAAGATTCTCGTAGTTAGGAAATATTGGTTTAAATGTAACTAGTAAGTTTTGTGACTCGATCCACGCTCTCATTTTTGTATGTAGCCAATCTATTTTTTACAATATAAATATTTATAATTATATTGAAATTAGTTACAACAATCACAATTTAGATTTATAGTCATCTATAATATCTAAGAGAATAAGTTTCCTTTTTTGCAGATGTTATTTATCATCTGGCAAAGTGGTCAGATTTTTTTAGACGTCTTTTTCTTGTGTGTCCTGCTGATCTCAGTGAGCTGTAAATGGTCAACAGAAAAACCAGTTGTCTGTTAATGTTGCTGTTCCTAGGAATGTCCCTGCCAGCCTGTTGGAGCGGGAATAGGTCTTCCTCTACCCCCCCACAATAACCTTGTCTTCAGTTGCAGTTTTCGAACATTCTGTGTTTGATTTTTATCTGTGTACGTGGCGTGGCCATTCCGTAACGTCACAAACCTCCCCCCCCCCCCCTCAGCACAAAGTCATTTTGTTCCCCTGCTTTTTGAGTTACCACTTGGCTGACTGGCATCACACTCAAAGAAATGAGGCCCAATCAGTTTATAGGCTTACAACAAAAATTTGTAAAATGCTGCATTCGCAAAAAAAAAAAAATAAAAAAAAAACATCAATCATATTTTTCTCTAGCAGTAGTTGAAAATATTCGTTGAAATTGTAGGTATTTTTGGAAATTGAAGTTAATGGTTTTGCGCTGAGTGGAGACATGGCCACGACCGTGGCTATGTCTTGGTACGCTCCACTGATCCGGCTGACCGAATCGACATATCGACAGCAACATTGTCCCCGGAGTGTGAATGCGAGCTGGCAACGCTGGCAGTTTGCAGTACGATGACGCCTAAATTTATCCATGTGGCCTGCCAGTGTTGTTGCCAATGTTGTTGTTGCTGCTGTTGTTGTCGACAGCCCATCAAAATCAGGCAACTGGCAACTGGCAACTGTGCTGCTCCTGCTGCTCCTGCTCCTGCTCCTGCTGCTGCTCCCTCAGCGCTCGTATTTCGTTTACAATTTGACCCTTAAAAGGGACATGGAACAACAAAAAGCATCAAACGCCCACATTCATCAAACGAGGGTTGACTTTAAAGTTTCAATTGCTTAAAACCCAAAAATCGACAAAGCTTGTTTTTCTTTACATTTTTTAGTTATTCCAAATTTGTGTAAGATCTCAATCAAATTTAGTAAGTTAACAATCTCGATTTATTGGTATTTATGAGCACATGTGATATATATATATATTGAATACATACAGTATTTTGCAAATATTTTGAATTTTTCCATTTAAATACATATAATTATTCAAGTAATTAAAGGTATGTAAAATAATGCTTACTCATCTGGCAAATATATCAAATAAAATAAAATCGAAATTGCTTTGTAAATGTTTTCTGGCTAATTTTTTTTACTGTTTGCTCCTGTGGTAAATATATATTTAAGTGATCCAATTATGTAACTTCTGATGTAAAGAAAACAAAATTATAATTATAAGAATGGAAAATAAGGCTTATTCATCTGACAAATATATCAAATAAAATAAAATCGAAATTCGGAGATTATATCTTTATAAAGTGATCCAATTATGTAACTTCTGATGTAAAAAAAAAAACAAAAGACAAGTTTGATCAAAATATCTTTCAAAACTGCTGATATAAACTTTTATACTTAGCTATTAATTGAATCTTGAAATAACAAATAATGAAAACTGCAATTTAAAAAATTATTATTATATTATTAATAGTAATTAATAAAATAACATAAGAAAACCCTAAATAAGGAACAACTAAAAACAAAAAAAGATTTAATAGAAGTGAGTTGATAATATGATGATTTGAAAACATAACTCTTGCATAAACTTCAGTAGCACACCTCGCTGACAGTGCCTGGGATAAGGCCACAGCGTCAGCAGGGTGTGTGTGTGTGTGTGGGTATTGGGAAGAAGGTTGATTGCAAAGTGTGAGTTGGTCGACAGGTTGTTTTCTGTATGGGTTCCGGCAGCAAAACCATTTGCTATCCAATGGCTCCAGCAGCGGGCTCCAATTCTCCATTTGCCGTGGGTAGTTTTGATAAAACGTTTCAATGGCTGAGCACATAACAGTTGACTGGCTGCCTGGCCGTGTCTCTCACTTACGTGTGTGTCTGTGTGTGTGTGTGTGTGTGACAAAGACCATAAACTGCAAAGGACCTCGACATACAACCAGGACAAACATTGCTGCTGCTGCTGCTGCTTGCTGCTTGCCCCGATTCGCCCGCTGCTGCTGTTGCTGTTGTTGCTGTTGCTGTTGTTGCTGTTGCTGCTGTTGACGATGTGACGCTGACTAGCATTTTGAGGGTGGCAGCGGTGATAAAAAGTTGTGCTTGTTGTAATAACAACAGCACTCGATGCTCTGTCAACTACAAGAGCAAAAGCAACAACAGCAACAACAACAGCAACAACAACAGCAACAACAACAACAGCAACAAGTTTTTTTCTGTTGCTTATATGGGAAGAAGCAGGCGGAGGCAAAGGAGGCGAAGGCGGAGGCGGAGGCGTGGCATTGATAGAGCAAAACGGAGACGTCGCACAAATGAAAGGAAAGTGGGGGGGAGACGCAGGCATTGGCAATGGCAATGGCAATGGTAATGGCGTGGGTGGTTGCCTGGGTTGCCTGCTGGTTTGCCTGTTGGGTTTGTTGGTTGGTTAGATTGGGAGCTGTACGAGCCGGCTCAATGAGGCTATTTGGAGCACAACGATTTCGCGTCATTGTTGTTGTTGTTGTTGTTGCTGATGTTGATGACTATGATGATTACACGTTGACGATGAAGACGGTGTCTGCATCTATGTGCTGCAGATATTCATCGAAAGCAAAATGACAGCCTAGAGACACATTCAACAGCAGCAGCAGCAGCAGCAGCAGCAGCAGCAACAGAGAAAGCATCAACAGCAACAGCAACAGCAACATCAACCAGGCCAAAAGATAAGAAATGAATGACAGGCTAAAGAAGCAGAAGCAGCTCAAAAGCACACAGCCAGGAGTCAAGAAAGATATAGATGGAGAGGGAGTGGAAGTGGAAGTGGTAGAGGGAGAGACGCAGCTGTAGCAGCAGCAGGAGACGTAGCCTGGCTATGTGGCAGTGGCAAGCAGTTCCATTATGGAGCTGGCATATCAGTCAGTGTCAGTGTGAATGCGAAATTGCTTTTCTTTTACGATGGCTCCTCGAGTGTTCCTTGGCTCGTTCGCTGGCCAACATTTCTGATTTTTTTTTCTTCTTACTGTTGTTGTTGTTGTTGTTGTTGCCATTTCAGTTGGCTGTGTGCAAAAGGTACATAAAAGTAATGGCTAATGGATATGATGTATCCAGAGCATTGCCGTGCCGTGTAAGGTAAGCAAAACTCCCTCTCCCCCCCCCCCCACCACTCACTTAATTTCATACATATAAATCACACACACACACACACACAACACATAACTCATGACCCCATTGGGATGCATTATGTAATAACAAAAAAAATCTCGCCAAATAGTTGCCACCAAATTGAGTAGACACAAAATTTAAATGCTCAAAAAAAAATGCATAAAAATATTTTGAAATGTATGAAAAACACAGACTTAGTTTAATACACATTTTAGTATGTTTAAAGATGACAACAAAAAAAAAACACATGTTTTTCTACTTTATTTGTAGCTTTTGCGGAAATTGCTCGACAAATACTTGCAACGCCTTTTGAGTCACGTACCACAATCAAACAAAAAAATAACCACGATAAGACAGCCAGAAATTTTTGGAATGTTACGGCAAATCTGAAATATAGTTGCAACCAGCTTAACTTTTATATATATATAAATGTGTGTATTGGTGTATGTCTGTGTGTGTGTGTTTGGGTGTTGCTTGAAAGGATTAGCCGCTTAAGCAGCCAACAGCCAGTCTTACACATGCATGCCCCATGGGGCAACATGCCTATCTATCTGTCTTTATATCTGCTATACACACACACGCACACACACATACATACATACACCTAAGCACACACAAAACTCAGGCCTCATAAGAGGGTTGTCAACCATTTGAAATTTGTCAGCAAATAATTAATAATTATTGTTGCTTATTTGAATCAATAAAATTTGTTTTCTTGGGCACCTTTTACAATATTATTATTTATTATTGTTATTATTAAATTGTTCTAAAATAAATTAATACGGATAACTAAGTTTATTTCATTCCAAAAATAACATTTTTTGACAACATGAACTAAAATGCTGGCAAACAGATAACGATAAATTTAATAGTACCACTAAAAAACACTACTCAAAATTATGTCTATATATGTATATATATAATATAAATCCTAATACAAAAATTTTGATAAATCATCAATTAACGTGAGTTGCCGGCATCTCAAAAAAAAAAATGATTTGAGCAAATCGGAAGCATTCGTTATTAGTACCGTTATAGTCTCCGTTCATCCGTCTAAAACCACTGAAAACTGCAGCAGATAAGGTATCAAAATTGGGTTGCTAATAAATCGATAATCGCAAATCGAAAGTCGTAAATCGATAAATACGCATATTCCCCACAATTTTAATTCTAGAGTCAAAATTTGGCATTCAGCTTATGGGCAATATGCATATATTTTGTGGATGAGTTATCAGAAAGTATTACTTATTGATATCAGAGTATTTTTGGCATCCGTTACGTCAATTCTGGCATCGAAATCTATATGAAAACAAGGCGAACTTTTTTGTACTTAAGATTTTCTGCTAATTTTATTTTGAAAATCAAATTTTGATTAACTAAATACTTGGAAAAGTTGACTTTAACATTTAAATCGACTTAAATATTAAACAAAACACTTTCTCAAAAAAATAAGATCAGCAGCTCCACATAAAAAAATGTCATTAAAATCGGGAAATTTTTTAGCGCCAAAAGGGACGTTTTCCCTATGCAGAAAAACATAAAATGGTAACAATTTTCCAAAATACATGTCATCAATTTTCATATAATTCTTGAAAAACTATTAGAAAAAAAATAACTAAATATCCAGAAATTCACATAATTTATGACAACAAAAAATACCAGAACATTTTGTGCTTTCTCTGCGACACTTTTTGCGGGAATCGTCAGTTGAGGACACCTCATCCTCCTTCTCACATTCACAAAACCTACATTGATTGCTACTTTATAAAGCAAAATTGGATATTTAATATAACGAGAGCATTATATAAGGCTATGCATATGATATTATATAATATATATATTATATCAACTGTTACCAAGAAATGTGCAGGTGCAGGCTTGATAAGATTCAGCCGCTTAAATCTCTGAAAGACTCGGCTTGGACTCCACCTTGGATCTGGGACTAGCAGGAGCAGAGAAAATATTTTTTTAAACTCGGCAATTTTTGTTAACTTGAGTAATAATTTTTAAGCTAAAGTTTGCAACCAAAAACAAGTATGAAATTGACCCAATCAAAGTGTGTGTGTGTGTGTGTATGTGTGTATTTGTGTGTGTGTTTGGCCAAAGCCAACCCTTGAGCTGGCCTGGCCGTACAGCCAGTCAGCCAAGCGACGTTCCATGTCTGGCTCTATCTGTGGCTATATCAGCGCCGTCATCATCGATATAAACTCTTCACTGGCTGTGTGTGTGTGTGTGTGTGTGTGTGTGACGAGCCGACGCACTTGCGGATGGGGAGAGGTGGAGATACAGAGGGAATGGCAAAGTCGATGGCTGGTTAGATAGTCGAACCCATTGCCAGGCCCAGGCCATCGCCTCGACTTGGTCTGAGCTCATCCATCCATTCATTAATGCCAGTCAGCCAACAAACCGATATACAGCAGTAATCGCTGTTGGACTCAGCCCAGTGGGCGGAATGGGCTGCAGCGGGTGTGTGTGTGTGTGTAGCAGTCATTTGTGTATGACTTACTGCACACAACACACACACACACAACACACATCCACACACACAGAGAGCATTATCGCAAAGCCAGAGCCAAAGGCGAAGCTCAGTTGGCTGCTTATGCTTTGGTGACAATATAGGAACCCTCCATGCGTATACGTAATCTGGTATTAGATTACTGATCCATGTCAAATCTTTGGCTTAGGTCCCATCTGACAAACCCACATCACTGCATGCGCGTTGTTTTGATTGATACGAAACGAGACGAACTCAACTCCGACTCCGATTCTGACTCTGACTCTAACTCCGACTCCAAGTTCAAACTTGAATCCAATGTGCCAGCTTGCGGCTCGCCTCCAGCTTGGTGTCGACAAAGCTCTGGACACATTTAGCAGCCACTCCGCCGCTCCTCCCCCCCCCCCCCTCCATTCTGCTGCTCTTTCTTCTCTGCTTCATCCTGTTTCTTACGCATCGCTGATTATATGCGCATCGTTTCCACATCACAGCGCACAAGTCCAAGTCTCAAGCTGCTCGGGACAAGCGCTTACGGCTTACCGCTTACCACCTTCCGTCATAGCCCCCCCCCCCCCAGTAACCACTCCACATCACTGCTCGAAAAAAAAATGATAAAACGATGTATTCTCGACACGCCGAAGATTGAATACCCTAGCAATGAATCTTTAAATGATATACAAAACTTATCCAATAGTTTCATAAAAATCCGATGCTTCAAACTGCAGCAAAAGAAAAGTGTTTCAAAATTTTATACTTTATAGAAAACAATTATAAGTATATTAATTCTGTGATAAAAACAATTCACTTAAAAAAAAAAACAATAATTTTGTATAAATTTTATAAAAGTAAAATAATAATGTACATATGATATTATATATTATTTATTATATTTATATTTGTATTAAATATTAAACTACAAGAGTATAAATAAATAAAAGTCTTTGCTGCATTTTGCGTTTTGTAAATATATTTTTAGCATAAATGAAAAATATATGAAGAATTAAAAAATTAATTTTAAATACTTAATTTAAATTATTTCGTGTTCAATAAAGAATTGATTATATACCAATCCATATTTTACTATATAATAATTCATATATTTGTTATACTAAAGTATGAAGTATTTTATAAAAATTGAAAATGCTTTTTTTATTCTTCAAAGCGGAGAATTCTGGAAACGAAAATGTATTTATATAATGGAATTATGTAATTTTTAAGGGTATTGAAAGATGGGTGCATTACTTGTACATAAGTTCAGCCATAACAGAAGCCCAAAATTAAATCGAAGATAACAAAGATTTGGGTTAGGGGTCTGTATTGTGATTGTGAGAATTGTGTGGCTGAACAGGTGAATTATTAGCAAACTGGGAACTGAAAATGCCTTATTTTTCTTTTTTTTTTTTGGTAGAGCATTCGTCAACGAAGTGGGTCTAAATTCAGCTGTTTGACTAACGTTTTCTGTAATGGTAAGAGAAAAAGAGAATGTAAAAATAAAAATGAAAAGGAAAACGAAAAAAAAAAAGCAATCTCGCATTTAAAATGTCCTTAAAATCAAGTCAACTGCATTTGGCAGTGGCATGCAAATCGTGTTCACTCAAAGATTGACAGTCAGATAATCAAAGCGATTGTTTGCCTCAAATGTTCTGGAAGATTAACATGAAAATTATATTTGATAGTTCGACACAAATATTCAAATTATATCAGATACTGATTAAGGTTTAGCTCGAATCCAATCAAACAAAATTACTCGAATAGAAACTGTTAATAAAATATTGTTAAAGTTTCTGAAATGCAATTAATTGATTATAATTTAAATAAAGTTTAATTATGCACTTGGTCTACAAATTATTTACATTATTGGGAATTCGATTTATTTATATGTCAATATTTGAAGAACCAATTTTGGTTACTCTCAATTATCAATTTCATTTCAATATATTCCTCTAACTTCGTTTTAAGAATTTTTGAAAAAAAAAAAAAAAAAAACACAAATTATAATTTTAATTTTATATATTATATAAAATTGAATATTCAGCACAAAATTACACTTTTCTTTTGTATTTGCGATTAACATTGAAAACATTTTTATTCAACTACAATTTAATTGCAGCAATTTTGGTGACATATCACTAAAATAGTTTTGGCATACCTAAAATTATACTTTCATATGTTTAGTATGTATTTAATTGGTAAAGTGAATCTTAAGTAAACTAGAGATATATATTCGAGAGTGATAATTTTTACCTAGCAATGATTCCATGACTTTGTAGGCCGAATACAATCTAAACATTTATATTTTCGTCAGACTTTTGGAGTTATATTTTATCAGAAAGGGTGACATGTATAAATATGGTTTTTTTTGAAAATCTATATAAATAATTTGTCTGATCGCGTGTCGAGTACTGAGTACTGATGATTAAATAATGTGAACAAGTTTCACGCTTTAAAACTGAGACCAAAAATGTGAAAATCTCTAAAAATGTTAAACAAGCCACGACAAAATTATTCTAATAACCACAAAAAAAAAGGGCAATTAATAATGTAATTAATAGTCGAGTGAGCTCGAATAAAACCAATTTTATTCTATGTGAAATATATTATTTTATTTTATATATATATATATATATAAATGTGAAATATATTATTTTATTTTATATAAATAAATATGTAGAATTTTATTATTTTATTTTATATATATAAATATATTATTTATTACTACTTCAAATTATTATATTTACCTCTACTAAAATAGACCATATAAAACCCGTTGAGTAACTGCAATTAAGATTTCTTATTGGTTTACTTACGGTTATAATTATAATTATAACAAACTATATATATTTTTTTTTTTGAGTGTACGAGGAGATTCACATAAAAGTCTGTTATTTTGATATAAGTGTGTGGAAATTACAATATGAGTCCTTTGTTTAAAGGATGCACAAGAATCCCCATGGGAATAATAACTATGTCAGCACATTTAACCTTGGTTATTCCAATAGCCACGTTTGGGACTATCCCCCCTCCTTAAGCTCCCCCGCCCCCCCTCAGATGGGGGAGGATGCCATCATGAATAATGCAAAATTTACCTTGAGGGACTTCAAACGCCTCCCCAAGATAATAAGTAAGAAGACAAAAGCCCAACATGCCCCACCTCCAGCCGCCCCCCTCCCCCTACCAAAGCACCCCGCAAGCCCCACGCATTTAAAGCAAATATGAAAATATATGTGGGAATATGTTGTACGCTTGTTGCAGGGGCATTGTTGTTGTTGCTCTTCTTCTTCTTGTTAATGCTGTTGTTGTTGTTGTTGTATCGGTGAGTCCACAGCACGCCCTGAATTTTGGGCTTATTATTAACCAGCTCGCTTTGTGTTTTGGGTTTTTGCCTGTCGTCGTTTTTGTTACTTTTGTGTGTTGCCGCTGCTGCTGCCGCTGCCGCTGCCGCTGACGGGGGCGTGTGCTGCGGAGCAGGCGGGGCAAAAGGTGGGCGTGGTCCAGTTAACGGCAACAACATCTGTGAAGATGTTGCCAAACGCCGAAACGCCAGCATAATTATAATAATCATTTCATAATCATATTTTATTTTAGTTGTATTGCCCGCCCGCTGCTCGCATTCAACTCCACCTCCGCCGCCGCCGCCGCCACCCTCCCCCTTGCCGACCAGCCCACTTGTGCAGCCCACCATACGGCGTCCTTGCTTGTCCCAGCAGGTTTCCTCGCTCGTTTGTTTGCCTCATTTTTTTGTCCTTTCCCTTCTGCTGCTGCTTTTTTTTTTGAAACAGTTGCCAAAAACGTAGAAGGAGTTCGAATTTGTCGGCGCAGGGGAGGCGCAGGGGTTGCAACATTGGAGTGCGACAGATGTGTTTCTCATTCGATTTTTAATATGCGGCCAATCTAACTGTAATTGGTTTGTTATTGTCTCCCGGCTGCGAGGCATGCGGAGCTGCGAAAACCTCAGGAGACTTTTTCTGCATCGCTTCCCAAGGGGTCGCTCTCCCAGAGCTTCGCTCCCCACCCTCTCTCCTGCTCTCCTCTCTCCACTCTCCTCTCTCTCTCTCTCAGTCTGTGCTGTTGTTCGTCTGGTCGCCTGCTGTGGTAAATATCTATCGTTTATTGTTATTGCTCTTGTTCGCTCTATTGTTTTCATTGATCGTCGTCCTTCGCCCCGCACACTGCGCCCCCCCCCCCCTTGTCCTGTCCACCCTACCCACGACCTGTTCAGCACCACCCTACCTACTCCTTCGTGTTGCCGGTTAAATTTATGAAAAATATTGTTCACACTTTCCTTTCGCAACATTTGTGTGCTTCCGAGCGCCTGGGGTTCGAGCCAATCTCAAGGGTGTGATGGGTTATTGTTGCTGTTGTTGTTTCTCTGTTGTTGCTGTTGTTGTTGTTTTCTTTTTTTGTGTTCCTGCTGCTGCAAGTTGGTATACCAAATGGGTTAAATGCTTGCACATGTTGCACTCAACTAGACTGCTTAACTGAACCAAACAACATCGCTTTATGTCCAAAAAGCGGATGCTTCACTAGATTTGAATAGCTTTGAAGACTGTTTTCAAAATGGTAATGGAATCCCTTCTAAGCTGATGAGCCAAATCGATGGACTCGACAAGTTGAAACTGTTACTTCCGAACACATTCTGTGTGAGACCAATATTTGCCAAATATTTGCCAAAGTTGGAGCAAATCTTAGATATGAATTATGATAGATCACTCAATAAATGTGAGGCTGCATTTAAAGGTATTAATATGTTATAATATATATAATATATATTAATAATATATATTAAAGTGTCTAAAGAGTTAACTAACTAACCATCGGAACACAAATATAGCCATTCAATGCGATAATCAAGCAGCAATAAATACTCTTAGGAGAACGAAGATTACGTCAAGAATTAGTTCATGAGGTAATATATTCGACTATCCAAGCTTGAACATCTCCGAGCACACAATAGGCTTACCCTAAGATGGGTCTCGGAGCACAGGAAAATAGCAGGCAAACGAAGCGGCGGACAAGCGGGCGATATTGGGGGCGAAGAGAACCGTTTTGTGGCATAGGAAGACAAACACAGGAGATAAAGAAGACAAAGGAGCTGGGCAGAGACACCCAGCAATCCCACAGGCCACATGTCTTTTGCCTTGGCTATAATCTTAAGCGATTTAAGCAAGTAATATCCATGGATAGGAATAGGCTTAACATACTTGTCCCTCAACAGAGGGAACACTGTAGACTTAAAAGCCATCTTTCCAAATTGGGTATTTCAGGTTGAAGGTGAGGAGGAGAAGGAGGGGTCCTCAACTCACATCCTAGCAGAATGTATGTAGGAAAAGATGCAGCTTCCTAGGGATATATATATATATATATATATATATATACTAGACTAACCCCCAAATGGGTCACATATCTTAACTAGAATTTTATGATGTGAAATTGGGGAAAAGTCCTCAAAGCACATTTAAACAGTTTGAGTCGCCTGACTTTGGAAAATATGTGGTATCCAAGTAGTGGAGGATAGATGTGCTAGTTCGCAGTGAATGAATTCCAATAATAACAATAATAATAATAATAATTCCTTATATATAATTATTGATTAAAAACAAACTAAATAATAATTCCTTATTTAAACAGAAATAAAATTAATTATTAAAACATGAGAAAATCCATTTTCGGTAAACTAAAATAATACTTGAATAACACACATATATAAACTGAATAGTTAGGATAACATTGCTGCTGGGTGGCAACCCTGGTTAACAGAGCCAACGGCAGCAGGACAGAAGAAGAGTCGATTCCGGGAAGTCACCAAAGGTGCCGAGTAAATTATGTTGTCGATGGGTGGTCTCCTTTTTTTTGAATAGAGTCGAACTCATAATTAACTGTACTTTAAAATATTATAATAATAATAATAATAATAACAAACAGGACACAATCAGTGCTATATATACATAATACTTTCTGTGGTTTCCTCAACTGGAGCAGGTTTAATAGTCAGTCGGTTCAGTTGGACGCTTTGACAGTTGTTATTCCAAACCAGGCAACCACAACGACAAAACCATAAAGCATATCAAATGCCCAAAATGGCTAAAATGGCTAAAATGGCCAAAATGGCATGCCAGCGAAAGGGTCAGGTTTGGGTTGGGTTGTGGTTGTGGGTTGGGGTTCGGGGTTGGTGTTTCGGTCTGAGTTTCGGTTTCGGTTTGGGTTTGATGTTGGTGTTGGGGCAAGCGGTTTTATTGTGGGTGTGGCGCTTATGTGCGCTTAAGCCTCGTCTCGGGACACACATCTGATATCAGATTTGTCGCCATGTCACTGTTGCAATCGCTATCGCTATCGCAAAGTGTGCCCCTTGGTCTCTCACTCTCTCTCCGCCCCTGCTCTCTGCCTCTTCGCAGCAGTGCCCAGGGTCTCTTCATTCTAAACGATTGATGGCAGCAGGCAACAGCTCTTGTCAGAATCCAGATTCAGACACACACACACACACACACACAGTCGGCTTGCCCATCACCCATCATTTCCGTTACCCCTTCTCCTGGCTGGCCTGCCTCGGCGAGGAAATGATAAATTGCGCATTTGGGAGTTTTAAAGGTCAATTTAGGGGTTAGTCTGTGTGCCTGTCGTGGTTACAAACTGACTGACAGACGAGTGCCGGCAAACGACAATGAAGCGACACATGGAAAACATTGTTGGATGAGGAAGGGAGGGGGGGGTAAAGAAGGGTTTCACTATGGCGCACAGCCCATAACCGGCGACACTTCAAAGTTAACTTGCACAATAAAAAATACTTGTACGATTTCTCACAATCAAACCAATACATGAATGTTAAACCAGGATTCGGGTTTTTCCATTTTATATCCGTTTTTTTTTTTTTTTTTTTTTGTTTAGCAAAAGGGGTTGCACTGCGCACCACTGAGAGAGAGAGAGTGGGGTGAGCGGGGATCTGAACTGAATAACGAGAAGAGGCATTTGCTTATAGGATTTGCCAGTGCCTGTTGACTTCTAGTTGCCATTTATATTAATGGCCTTTGCATACTCTAATGCCAAAGTCGAAAGAGTCCACGGGTTTTTGGCTAAATCAGACCTGTAGCTGGAATCGATGCAGATTACGGCAAATCAAATTAAATTGAATTGTAATTCTTTCCACAATTTTGGAAGATTTCTGGTAAACCTTTGCCTTTATAGTGACAGTTTTAGTTAGGAAAAATAACTGCTAAATGCTTCGCAAAATACCTCAAATAATTTCACAATTTTGCACCTAAAAAAAAGGTAAAAGGTGAATCATAAATTTTTATTTTATCAGGGTATTTGACAGTCGGTGAACTACGAACTACAACTTTGTCACTTGTGATTCCTTTATTATTGTGTTATTTTGGGTAACGCGTCGCCTGCTGGTTTGGCTTGTTAGCGGGGTGCGTGCCGCTCCTAGAGGGGTGTGAGGCGCAAGCTGCGAGGTGCAATCAGGTGTCCAGCTAACTGGAAGCTAAATGTTGACAAGTGGCTAAATCCAACAGCGGCAAAAAAAAATCAAAAAAGAGAATAAAAAATAAAAATGATATTTATTTTTGGTTGCGTTAAAAACAGTCTTGAAAAACTCAGAATTATCTTAATTAACAAAAATAACAATTTAAATTAGTTGTGCATCGAATAATTAGCAATCTATTCGATTTCTCGATAGGAATACGACAGAATTTTGGTCAATTTTAATGAGAATTGTCCAATTTGGGCATTAACAAATTCTGTTTTGTTACTTAAATTAAAAATTGATTTTAAAATTCACTTTTTACAATAAAACTTTCCAAGCTTGAAAAAGGAGTTTTTCTAATTTGTATTTAATAATTTAAAACAAGAAAACCGTTTCAAATATGTCGATATCATTTCTAATAATAAGAAAAACTTTCTAACTTGTAAAACTGTAAAATAAATAAAAATTATAAAATATATGCACAAATAAAATGTTAATTAAATTGATTGCTTGATATATTTGTCAATAAGTTAATAATTCATATTTTCAGTATTTAACATTAATTTAAATATTTTTTTTTATTATATTAAAATTCCAATTGTTTTAGATTTTCTGCGTAGTATGTAAACTATTTTAGGTAAATAGTTTTGAGTTATAGAAAATCTTCTTAAAAAAAATCAGCGCTGAATTTCAGAAAAAAAACAAAATTTTTTTTATAAAGGATTCTTTTTAACGAAATTTTGGGTCTTCGTGAAACCCACAATTTTTTCCTAAAATACAAAGTCGACATACATGAAACTCCGAAAAAATTATGACTATTTTCCATTTTGTAAAGCATTAAACAAATTATAATTTTATATAATAGTTGATAAATTCAAATAATTAATTAGAAAATCCCACGTTTTTCATATATATTTCAGTGTGTTTTTCTCAGTGTAAATCCACAATGTGCTAAACGATCTCCAAAACCAAATTCAGCTCAACTCTAATATAGCATTTATCATTTACCATTAACTATTATTTCTTTTCATACTATGGTAGACTCTTTTTCTGAGTGTATTCCATGCAATGCAACACAATCTTCGGATGCAACCATTATTTCAACTTGAGAGTGCATCCAGTTCATCTCTGAATTATTAACAAAATGCTTGTTAAATTGACCTAAGAATTTTCAATGCACATACACAGAAAAAAATTAGTATAGATTAATATATGATTAAATATTATTAAATATTATTAGATATTAAATATTATTTTCAATTACTCCACATACAAATATTTATACAATTTAATTATTTCAAGAATATTTATATTTTAAATTTCTTATTTAAAATTTTCTGTAGTGAATTTCTTAATTATGCAAAACATAGCTTACCTTATTTATATATATTTATTTATTTATATATTTAGAACTTATTGCTAAATTCAAAACAAAAGTGTTCTTTTAGTTTTAAGTGTCTATTAAAGAGTTATATATATTTTTTTAAATGAATTCAAATTATTCTTAAATAGTTTTAGTTTCTCAACATACAAATATTTATATCATTTAATTATTTCATAAACATTTACGTATTGATTTACATTATTTATTGAAAAAAATAATACAAAAGTATTTTTATGCATTACACAAAACATTGCTGATAAAATAGTCTGTCTAATTTTGAGCTATTTTTTTTAAATTATATGTAGAAAAATCAAAACAAAAATGTTTTAAATTTAATGTGTGTGTTTTTTTTTTTTGTTTTTAAATATAAAATCAATTTTTCCAAGTGTTTAAACTGTGAATACACAAGTTGATGTTGAGTGTGGGAAATGGTTGTTGTTGTTTGTTGTATGTTGTTGTTGTTGTTGTTTATTGGACATTGTGTGAGTTTTGGGCTGTCGCATTTTATTTAAAAATTCGCATGTCAAAAGCACACGATTAACGCGTGTCAGGGGGGCGGTGAAGCGGCGAATTAAGATATTTACGTTAACAAAACCATCGATTCAGAGGCTGTCGCTGTTTCTGACGCTGATGCTGATGCTGAGATATCAACTGGCTGCCACCCCCCCCCCTGCCACCTTACCCGCCCCCGCCCCCAGAGCACTATTTTCGTATCAAGATTGTGGAGAGTCAGCGAAACATAATTCCCGGCCGGTGTGCCTGTGCTTGTGCTGCCTTGCAACATGGTCTTTGACATCTCGCAGCGGCACGCGGTTATTGTGGAAAGTTGCGCTTATCAGAGCAGAGCAGGCAACAGACTGTTGGCTGGTGGCACGTGCGGTCACGTGACCGACGTTTTTACACGTGCAACAGCGCACTGCGTTACGGATGCGGCTGCAGATGCGGATGCGGATGTGGGCGTGGCAGCAACACCAGCAGCAGCAGCGGCAGACAAACCCCAGCATTCAAAAGGCAAAAGGTGCGTAAATCTAATTTGCAAGCTAATTGCGAGCGGACCAACAAATGTTTGTCCAAATTTTGCAATGCCAGAAAGACCAAAAATATAGAAAGAAAAAGAGCGAGAGAGAGAAAGAGAGAGAGACAGAGAGAGAGACAGAGAGATAGAAGCACAACTGACTGAGGCATAATAAAAACATATGACACCATTTTTGATGATGCATAAAATAGCTTGTTGTGTTGACACTCAACAGAGGGGTGAGGGGATGAGGATGAGGATGAGGATGAGAATGAGGCAGGGAAACGAAGCAAAGTGTTGCCTTGCTCAGACGACTAATCGGACTTGTCATGTGCCCATCACAACAAGACAACGGCAACAAACCAAACCAGGCCACAATTCAACGAGGGGCACAAAATGCACAAAATCCAATTGTCAAAATCAGTGCCTGAAACACACCGCAAAAAACTTTCACACACACACAACCAACAAATTTTAACTAGCTTCAATTGGGATTTGTAATACGAAACTGCGCCCCGAAATTGGGGTGGGTTCTACCAATGTGCTCGCAATTTTTGGTATTACGGTTTATGTTTAATGGCTGTGCTGGGATTGTCCATTCCTCATCATCATATGCCTCATATCCAGTGCGGATCACATGTCAACGACAGCGCAGGATAGCGCATAGGTCAAGTACCCGCCAGCTATATATATATATCTAAACTCAGTAAGGTAAATTTGGATATTAAACACCATTTGACAATAGCTAAAATCATTTTGGAATCGAAATCAGAAACTAAATTCAACATTTTTTTTTATTTTTCTTCTGCAATTTAAATAATTTCCTTTATTTTCTTAAAGCCTAGTTAAAACTTTTTTAAATTGAACTTTGATCTTAACTTTTGTAAAATAGTTAAAAACAAAACAAATTAATTTTTTCATACTTCAGCTCAATTTGCACTTTTTATAAAAAAAAATATGTGCAAAAATAAATTGACTGTTTTTATTTTTCATTCAGAGACCTCTGATTTTTGTTGCCAAACTTACAAATTAATTTAAAATACTTTGTTAAATGTTATTTAAAAATTCTCTACAGTCTCCAGTCTCCAGTCTCGGAGACTCAACTGCTAATCTGATCCATAAAAATATTTTTTTTATCAAAACTTTTATACTTTACGTTACAGAATCGATTCGATACTTTATCAATCTTAAAAGTCCATAGATCTGAAAAAAGGCCTTGTTTTACCAGCATCTCATTCGATCAAAAAAGCTTATTTTGGAAAAACAGTTGATTTGAATGTGGAAAATTACAATTATAAATCTTATTTGAGTTGTGCATTTTATTTGAAAGAAAAATACAAAGTTATTCCCGTTAGGTAAAACATGTAGAGATAAATATAAAATAATCGAACACAATAAAAAGTAAAAAATGTATATTTAATTGTTTTTAAATTCCCTTTTCCCATTTCCATTATTATTATGATTTTGATTTTTTTTTGCTTGCGCCATCTGCTGGAAAAAAAAAGAAACTTATGCGAAATACTCTAATATCGTAAGTGTGTACAAGCTGAATGTGGTTCACGTCTTTGCTAATGTAGACAACTAACGGAATTTGAACATAACAAAATAAAACGGTAACAGTTTACAGAGCGCCTTGTTAAGCAAATTTCCAACAGATGGCGTTGACGCTTAATAGTTTCAGAATTTGACAATTTGCAGACATTTAACTAGTCAAAAGAACTTGTGGGTCAGCTTGGCTGTGGGCCCGGGGTTAATAGCTAGCCCAGGCTTATTCCAATGGCGATCGTCTGTTCCAATTAGCCTCACATGGGAATCTCTGCCCTGGTGGACATATTTTCTCCATTAAAAATGCTCCGCTTTACAACTTGCAACTTGCAACATACAACTGGAAGCAATATGGAACTCAAAATGTTATTTGTGGATAGCAGAAAAGGTACAAATTAGATTGAGTCATACAAACATGACTCGAGATAAATCATTTGTTGCCAGCTTTTTGTTTTCTGTCCGTCTGTCCGCCTCTGACTTTAACCAGCTAAAAGTAATTAACCACATTTTAGACCACAAAATCATAACCAGTGGCAATTTAATTTGTTATTATCTTTCGGCTTGTGGTCGCCAACAAATATTATGAATTCACTTTTGGTATATTATTTTTTTTTTTTTAAATTTCTTGTCTAATGACGCTAAAATTTATTGCAAGACAATTAAAGGCAACATTTTTAACACGAACGCCCCCATCAAATTGCGAAAGCCCAATTGCAATTTGCCAACGTTGGTAAGAAGCGACTGAAGACGCCAAAAACCAGAGTAGCTGCAAACCAAAACAGAATTTGAGAATGGTTAGGGAGAGGCAGGAGGTGGTCGGAATTGAGATCGGGATGAGATTAGAGATTTGTAGTTCAGCTGCCTCGCTGACTCTGACAACTGTTCTTATGGATTTTAATCCCGTTATTTTCTTTTCTTATTCGTCAGCTTGATTAATGCCACAATGCTGCGCTGCGCTGCCTCCGCATAGATGGGGTATATGAATAACTCTTGGAGTATCAGCCATATAATATAAATATAATATATATATAATACATAATATAAATATAATATATATAATATATATATAAATATTATGATGCATAAAGTGCCTGACACGAGCCGGCGAAAACGTGCGTGAATTTAGCAAAATTCACATAAAAACAAAAAATTTGCCGGATTTTAGCAAATAACAAGCAAATTAAAAAAGAAAATTACTTAAAAGTGGTTAAATAAATAAATAAGAAAACTGGCAACTTCTCGATAAACAATTGAGAGGCAAAAGCGAAATGAGCGGCCAATAAATTATTCCTAATTTTTAACTAGACGAAATGCGCGCCCAAATAAACAATATGCTTTATTGTTGCCGTTGAGAGAACAACATATAAACATATATAATAAATATACGTCTGTTTGTGTGTGTGTGTGTTTGTGTGTGTTTAAACAAAGCCAGAGCCTAGATTACCAAGTAGCAGCGGCTCAGCTCGGAGCTCAGCTGTGGAGCTTCGAACAGCTTTCAACAGCGGGCAAGCCTCCCATTCAGTCAGCAATGTGTGAGAATTACAGTCAGTCTCAGTCTGAAATCTGAAATCTGAAATCAAAAACAACAACAAAACAAAAAAAAATATATAAAAAATATAAAGTAAAAAGACATTAAGAAAACAGTTGGTTTTGCACAGTGAAACGCGAAACAAGCGCTGCCAGCGTCGTCGTCCGTCGCCAACCGTCGCGTTCTCTTGTCCGTTCAGTCGTCATCGGCCGCGCATCAGCAAACGTGTTGGCATTGCCGTCGCAACGACGCGTCCGTTACGAAAAAATACAAACAAAAAAAAACGCGAAAAAGAACGGAAAAAGATCTGCGGGCCGAAAGGCTAAAACAGTTAAAAGAGTTGAAAATGTAATTTGCATGTTTTTCGAGCAGCTGCTAAATTCAAACAATCCACACACATACACACACACACACACACTCGTCCAAGCCTATACACATTGACAGGCATTAAAGTGTTTGTAATTGATCAATGTCAGCGCACATGGGAAAATGCAATGATTGAAACAACCAGGGCTGGCAACACACCTGCAAAACATAGTGATCGCAAGCCGCAAAACAATTTAACAATAAATAAATGTGCTGTCACCAAAAAAAAAACACACTTCACAAAACACATTCTTAAGTAGTATTTGCGTGCGCAGCCCTCGAAACTATATATGTTATGTGTGTGTGTTCCCAAAACAGCGATCGCACAATGTGCGCGTGCGTGTTCGCTTCAACCGCTTGCTTTTGCCATTTTCGTGCACAAAAACACACATTGTATAAAGCTTTGTCTCTTCAATGTGTGAAATGAATTGCATCCCTATTCACACAAACAACCATTAGATTTAATGCTGCGGCAAAAGCTTTTAATTGAATATTCACTGCAACCAGTTGATTATTTCGGTCACTGTGCCAGTTGTTACAACTAACGGCAACAAGAGAAGAGAATATAAGAGAAAATAACTGAAAGAGCGAGAGATAAATAGCGAGGAAGAGAGATTATTATCCTTCAGTTGGTTTAATGCTTGCTATTTTCTCAATTGCATTGACGTAATGCAATTCGTACACACACACACACACACACACACAATTCAACAGCAACAACACTAAGCTATATACAGTCTATCGCAGGTGTGTAGCCCAAAGTGGTTTCGATTTCGCTGAGTAGACAACGGGTCGGCGGGGAATCAACAGCTTAACGTCATATCAGCGTCAGCAGTAGCGATAGCGTCACTGACTTGTCAAAAAAAAAAATACAAAAAAAGAGTAGAAAATTGCACTTATTTTGTTGTTGCTATTGCTTTTGCTGTAATTTTAATTATGGTTTGTTATTTATGCCGCTTGATGGGGTGGCAATTTCACTGACAGCGACAACGCCGACGCCGCCCACAGCTTGTTGTATGACTGATCGTTAGTGAGCATGTACAGACATGTACAGACTTGTACACTTTTGTCTCTCTTCGTCTTCCACTCTATCTCAATATTTTTGTTGTTGTAATCTGCCTGTTCGTTGGCTGTTGCGTCTGCGTCTGACAATATTCATGCGCGCGTCATGCTGTCGACGTCGGTCAAGCTTCGGCGACTGACGTCATAGCCACAGCACGGCGCGGACAAAGTGCGATATCGCACAGTGGGCAACCGATCGTAAATTGTAAAGGGGCTCGCTCGACATTTATTTTTAAAATATATATATTTTTATAAAATAAATCAAGATAAGAATACAATTGCAATAACCATAAGAAAATATTTTCTAAGATAGTTGTAGCAGTTGCCATTTTCGTTGTTCGATTGACTACTGTAGCTGTAGGCAACGATATTGATATTAAGCTGACATTCCCTGTCCATTACCTGCGTGCTATCGATCATTGTCAACTCGTCGTATGGCCATTGGCAAAGCTGCTGCTCATCATTTGGTGCCATTTAAAATGAGGTGCATGACAAATTGCCAACACGCTTTTAAGCGGCACAACTAACGCGTTTTCTTTATTGATTCATTGCTTAATTCCGTATTTGCAACATTTATACACAAACATACACACCTCGACATTCCAATTATTTTTTCCCATCGTCAAATTTGATGTTCTACAAAAGCGAACTTTACTGGATATTATTTTTAACTACATTTAATTTAGTAATTTCGATTGTATATGCCTATAAATGGCCTAAATGATTGCTTATCGGTTGTTTTTATTTGTATTATTGTCAATGGTTTTTTTTCTTTGGGAGCATTTGTTCAGAATTTCGGAGTCCGCCCGATTGTTTATTTTTGCATATGCTCTATCTTCTATCCTCAGTCCTCTACTGATAGTATTTTATAGCTCAGTAAAGTTTTTCTTATAATACAAACAAAATCAATTTAGAAAATTTTGTTTTTCAGTTTTCGTCGTTGTTGATATCGTTAATGTGTCATTGTTTCACAACTATTTTAATGTCCAAATGTACTATGTACATACTTGCTGATAAAACGCCTGTATATTTGGTTGATGTATACATCATATGTAACCCACAAATTATATTTTCTAGCAGAGAATTAATAATAATTTTTTCATATCATTTAAAGATTTAAATTTTAATTTTCCTCCATTTTTTTATTGGCTTATAAAGACTTATCATGTTGGAAAGTTATTTGAACTCCGTCTGATTTATAAGATCTGGAATAATTATTTCTTAATTGGCACGAAAAGGGAATTTACACAATTTACAGCAGTTATATTTCGCTACGTGAAAGTCAAGTGTTAATTCTTGATCCATTTAGAGAATCATTAGCTTATTAAAACTAGCAAGTTTACTGTTCTCTTTTTATTTTTCAAATATTTTTTTTTAAGGACAATGTCGAACTTTTTGGACGTCATTCGAGAAAACGCCATAAGCCAAATTAACGAACCATGCAGCTAAATTCTGTGACGCACTGTGAATCACAATTGTGGCCCACTGTGCGTCAGCATATGTTTTTTTTTTTTGTATTTATGTATCTATGAATGTACATATATATATATATATAAGCTCGACGTCTGTCAGTCTGTCAGTTGCTCTGCATGTCTACATATGTATGCATGTATGTGTGTGTGTATGTGAGTGTGTTTTTTGTGCTTAAATGCAATTACGCGCTCAAGTTAAGAAAACTAGCAAAGCAATTGGAGCGCAACAACAAAAACGAAATACGAGTATAAATAAATAAATAAGCAGCAATAACTGTGTGCGAGTGTGTGTATGTGTGCGAGTGTGTGTGTACATGCGGGATCATTGCACATTGCGTCAACGTTTCAAGATCACACTCAATTCCAATTCCAATTGGAGTTGCAGCCGCAATCTCAGCATAAAAAAAAATTTTAAAAATCGCCACTTTATAGCACTGTCGCGGCAAGAGGGCAATGAGCAATTACGAAAATTCAATACAACGGATTAAACACCGACAAATGCAGTAGCAGTAGCAAAAGCAGCAGCAGAACCACCTTTTAACAGCAGCAGTATCAGCACAGCAGCAACATCACTTGCAGCCGCCGTCGTCGCCAGCAGCGTCACGCTGCCGCTGTCGCAGTTGACGTCGCCGACGCAGTCGGATACCAAGTTTTATAGTCAGAGCGACAGTTTAGCGACGGCAGCGGCAGGTGTCATTTGAATTTGAAGTGCGCGGACGTGTAAAAATCGCTAAAAACCAAGTTTAAAACGCATGAAACGCCGACGCAACGGTGTAAATACACCCATACATACACATACACAAATACACACGCCAACACACTCACACACACATTCATAACACTCCTACTATAGTGCGATGAGTGCGCGCCGCGACGGACAACAAAATGCCGCGTCCAAAACTGAAATCGTTAACAGAACCGTAACCGTAACCGCAACTGAAACCGATACCAAAACCAAAACTCAAACCAAAACCGATTCCATGCTCAAGATAATGACAGCGATGCCGGCGTCAGCGACAGCGACAGCAGCCGCGACAGCGACAGAAACAGCGACAGCGACAACGGTTAACGCTCAAAATAAATGCTCGACGGCAGCGCCAACGACTCTTAGTTATCAGAGAGCAGTGGAGCGTTGCGCACGCCTCGAACAGACAACCGCAGCAGCACCAAAAGCACTAACAGACTATCAAGAAGAAGAAGAAGGATTTATAACAGAAGAGAGAGCAATAATAACAGCAGCAGCACCAAAAGCACTAACAGAAGAAGAAGAAGAAGGATTCATAACAGATAAAAGAGCAACAACAACAACAACAGCAGCAACAGCGTCGTCTCGTCTCTCTCAGCACAAGGCGCAACTGCGCGCAGCTTTTTTCAAGGATTTGCACGATTTTACTGCACAACAACAACAACAACAACAACAACAACAGCAACAGCAGCAGCAGGCGCAGCAACAACAACAGTCAGTGAGAGAGCGTGATAAAGCTTTCAATAGCACAAAACACATACAACAGCTAATCAAAAAATATCAGGCAATGATTGTGCAGCAGCCAACAGAGACGCCTGCAACGGCGCAGACGCAAACGGAGTTGCAGGTACAGGTGCAGGTGCAGGTGCAATTGAAACCGGCAACACTAGCAAATAGTGCTGCCAATTCGGATGAAGGCTGCAATGCGGGCGGTTTGAGTCCATGCAGCAGCGACAACGAATGTGACGTAAACGCTGCTGTTGCACGCCGCAAACCAAAAGTGACGCGCTGCGCGAGCAGCGACTCGGCACTGGGACTGGATGTGGAAGCGGATGATGTAAATATGGACACGATGGCGCCGGCGACGCAGCGACGCATGACGCTTACCGTTACCGATTTACCGTTGCGGCCAGCCCTTTTACCGCTCGCCGAGCCAACAGCACTAATCGACTCACCGCTTACCTCACCCACCAGTGCCCACGCCCTGAGCCTGGGCCTGGGCATGGGCATGGGTAGCACTGGTGCTGGCTCTGGTGGTGTTGCTGTCGGAGTCGGTGTGCCAACCAAAGTGCTGCTGGAGGAGCGTGTCGTGGCGGCGGCACTGTCAGCGCCGTCAGGCTCGCGACGTGAGTCGACGCAAAGCTGCATCAGTGAGCTGGGCGGCATGGCGGGGGTGCGGTATGTGCGAACGCCATCGGTGGTTGTCTCCGACTATTCAGATGACATAACCGCTTGCGGCATTAGCATGGAGGAGATGGAATATTTTCGTTTGCAGCGTGCACGCTGCCAGCGTCGCTGTTCGCTGGAGGCGAGCGCTGCCAACGCCGGCGTCGCGGGTCGTGATGATGGCGGCCAATCGGATGTGAGTGCAGCGAGCAGTTGCAGCAATCTGTATTATTGTGGCTCAACCATATCAGCACTGGATGGAGGCGAGTGCATTGTTAACGGTATACGCGTTGCACTTGCACGTAAATCAAGTCGCAGCAGCAGCGACGATGGCGAACTGGAAGTGCACGAGGAACACGAGCACGAAACAGACGGGCAGGATCAACTACAACAAGAGCAACAACAGGAGCAGCAGCAACAGCTGGAACTGGAACTGGAGCAGGAAAGGGAACGCGAGCTGAGCGAGCTTTTGGCTGGCACACAGCTTGGCGATGTCTCTAAGAAGGTAGGCAGCAGCAGCCGCAGGCAGCGCTGCAGCAGCAACAACGACGGCCACAATGACGGCGACGGCAGCGTCACAAATATATAGAAAATCTCAATTAAGATAAAAGACACACACTTTTTAGCAAGTGTCTGGCTACTGGTCAGAGAGATGCAGATGGAAAGGTAGATAGGTTGATCGGAGAGAAGGAGGCAGGTTGGAAGTGTGGAACAGGTGGGGGAGGGGGATGGGGTGCTTGCGTGTGTGATCTGTAAAATATATTCAGTTGTTGTCTGTTTATTATAGTCTGTTAGACATATATATATATATATATATATATATATATGTTTATATTTGCTCACTAATTGCCATTTCCAAATAATTCTAATTTGTAAGTAGCCAAAAGGATAATCATCAATAATTCTAATCGAAAAAAGTTACGATAATGCCAAGGCAATTATAATTGATTGAATTTTATTTAAAATTTAAGATTTCTAAGAGTTTTGGGCATACGATACAAATAACAAGAAATTTTTGTTTGACTTTTCTAAATTAAAGTTTCCGGTTCTTTAAATTTTTATATGCAACATTTAATTTCCCGCTGGTCGCTTTATGTAGGGGTAATTTTTTTTTTTTTTTTATGATAAATTTTTAAGTAGTGTGTATAGAGAAAGAGAGACAGAGAGGAGAGAGAGGGAGGAAGAGAGAGGGAGAGAGAGAGATGTTGATCAAGAGAGAAAGACGGACAGTGTTTGAGATATTAGAGTCAGGGAGAACTGGGGCAAAGTGGGGTGTGGCATATGTTGGTGGCACAAGTGTGTGCGGTTAATTAATTTGGCTTTTATCTTATCGCCATGTGAAATTCCATTGTCGCGAAACGTACTAGTTCGAGCCGTTTTTTTTTTCATATTTTTTTTATTTTCAGTATTCTTTTCTTTTTTTTTTTTTTTTTTGTTTTCGATTCGGTTTTGTTTTTCCTTTTTGTATCTTATGACTTTCCGACGACAAATGATGATGTTGAAAGCGGATGCGCTGATAAAAACGTTGTGTCTCAGACTTCAAATATATATATATATATATATATATATATATTTACAGTTGTGCTATCACAAACACACACACACACACACTCACACACACTCGCCAAGACACACGGACGCACATCAACACGACGGACGCTTATCTTAGTGAATTACTCTGTATTTTATAGTATTATATAGTATATGTATATATATTTTCATATATATATATATATATTCTTATTTTTTTTCTTCATACTTTTATATATATATATATATCCAAAAATATTGACAGCAGTTAAAACAACGACAACAGCAAAAACTATAGAAATTTGTTAAGTAAATAAAATATGTAATAAAATCATAATATAAATATTGAACAAACTGTGCGCATGCGTTTATAAATATATATATATATATATATGCACACTATATATGTATATATGTATATTATGCGCTTATCTGGGCTTTACTCTATTATTATCTATATAAGTTTATCTATATCTGTGGCCTTTTTTTTATGTCCCCCGCTGATGAAATTCGAGCGTGTGCGTGTCTCATATATATATATATATATATATTTATATATATACATATATATGTGTGTGCATGTGTTATTAACCCTTAGATAGCAACTCTCCCTGTATTGTCATATTCAGTTTTTGAACTAGGCCCATTCGGGCCATAAATACAAACATCCGCAGAGATATCTCAGACTGCCTACGTGCTGAACAGAACAATTCCCAAATTGCATGTTGCTCACGAGTTTGGATTGGGAATTCGGCCTAATTTCTGCAGTCTTTCGTTCTTAAAGCAAATCTTTCAATACGTGGCCTTTTCCGGCATTTAAATAGCAAAATAATTGCCAAGGTCGCAGTTCCTAAGTAAATTACTAGTTTTGGATTCCGGAGATAAATATTTACTTATATTATTGCAATTTAACGAATATCAAATATAGTTGGGATTTCGCAGCCTAACTTTAGTTTTAGGCATTATTTTATTTTTAGTTGTTGTGTTTCACTTAATTTGTAATTGTAAAGTTTTACTCGTATTTTATTTGTTTAATTTTGATTCATTTTGATTCGTTATTGATTTTTTTCGTTGCTCTAAAGTTGAATTCTGTCTTTCTGCGAATCGGTTCATCTTGCTAATCAACCTCGAAATACCTATTCAATTAGTGTAAAACTCTTTGTCTGGCATTAAGATTACGAATATATATAATATGTAATGTGTAATGTATATTTACATTTATGAATGTATTCATGAATGCACTCACACACAGAGCTGAACAAATTTGCCTTATCATCTTTTGTTTCGCTGCCCCCATTCGTATAATTCATTAAAATCTGGCTTAAGTATTTTATGATATATATATGAACGTCATAGTTATTTTTATAATACGCAGTTTTAAATGCCTTTTAAGCTTCGATATAAACGGATTTTTATTGCATTACCTTTTGCCAGTCTGACTGCTCTCATTCCGATTATATTTTCAGATAGCCATTTTCCCGAAAACGAAATGCGAAATGTTTTTTCCAGAAATTCTGTCAAAGTGATAAACAAGTACCATGGAATTTCAGTAAATGTGTATCATCTATCAGCTGATGTTTATTTACTTGACATATATATATATATATATATATATATATGTATTTTTTTTTCTATTTTTTTCTTTGCTCATTTTTATGGACCCGTAAAATCTCAGTGACAGGCGCACAATTTGCACCCACATTTTCTGATATAAAGTAAGACAAAGACAAAGAAGGAGAGAGAGGGAGTGAGCGAGATAGTGATAGTGATAATTTTGCATTCCATTTTGAAGCTGCTGTCCCACTGTCTGTCTTTCTGTCTGTCTTTTTGTCTGTCTTTTTGTCTGTCATTTTGTCTGTCTTTCTGTCTGTCTGTTTTTCTAGCTGTCTGTTTGCCTCTAGAAATTGTGACGTGGGCTACGTGGAGCATTCGGATTTTGATTACTTTAGATAAAGATTGCTCGACTCTGTTTGTGTGCATGTGTGTGTGTGTGTGCATGTGCATGTGTGTGTGTGTGTGTGTGTGTGTGTTTGTGTGTTTGTGTGGGCGTTAAGACAGCGTGCGCTGTGACGTCACTGGTGTCACCGATTTGACTTATGAAATACGGTCTCCAATCGCATTATTAATAATGGCATATCTTGGGTCTAGCCCAGGGCCCCAAAATCATAAAACTTTATAGCAAAAACAAACAAATCACAAACAAAAAATAATACAGATAAAGCCGACCTTGATATACTCTTGCAAGCACATGAATAAACTTTGGTTTTTACGAATTTTTAGTATCAAATAATGAATTACAAACTCAAATTTAAACTAGATTCATGTTGGTTCTCTCTAAAAAATAAAAACATAATAATTTAAATAAAAGATTAATTTTTTTTTTTTGGCTTGTTCAATTTTATACATGATTTAAGAATATATTCTAATATTTTAGCTTAATCGTTTATATCAAAATATTTTTAATTTAAGTGGATAAAAACACATTTTTTTTTTTTTTGGGTATTCAAATGCATTGAGAAAATTTGATGATTTCTCATAGCGAATAATAAATTACGTCACGAGTTGTTATTCTTGTTGATAAGGCATTTTTGCGGTAAATTTCTAAACCACAAAAAACAAAATATTCAAAGTTTTGAAGAGAAAGAGGAAACGCTTTGTACTTCCGATAAAGCACTTGAAAAACAACTTTGCTGATTACATCAAAAGAATCAATTTCAACAACAGGCATGAGTGTTTCATCAAAATGTGATGGAAGATTTAAAAATGCATAACGGTAAGTGAATATGCTACAATAAGCATTCCAGTCTAAAGAACTCGAATTTACCTAGTAATTTATAGACCATATTGGATAAATTTCCACATTCAAGAAAAGGACGCACAAGTCAAAAATATATAACAACTTTTAAGAACTTAGGCAACGTCAAAATTCTGAAAACCTTTCGGATTCCGTTACAGTTTCTTTGGTAATCCATTTAGTCGAAAAAGTGGATCATAATAATAAATATAATAAATGCCAGATTCGAATTCCTAATGAAATTCACTCAAAAATTGCAGATTCGTTAAACAGTTTTGCCAAAGCCGAGTAGCAAACAAAAAACTAGATTTAAAACCATTAGAAATAACTGTTCAGCTGTCAAAATTTGGTCAAAACTGAATTCGATTTATTTTCAGGTTAGTTTTGGTCAGCGAAGTTGGCTCAAATTGATGGCAATCGTTTTTGGCATCGAGACTTTTTCACATATTTTATATAAAACGTTAATGTTTGTTTGGTTTTTTTTCGAGTGTGTGTGTATGTGTGTGTGTGTGTGTGAGGGGTGTTTAATCTTAATCTGAGCGCATATATCATCGAAATGTGTTCATAATTCATCAGTTGTGTGACATGGAAATTTTGCTTTCTGACGTTGGCACAAAGTGATCATTTTAATGACGATGATGATGATGATGATGATGATGGTGATGATGATAATGATCATGACCATGACCATGACGACGATGATGATGATAGTAATGATGTGTCGTATAATGCTCATCATTATAATTGGTTAATAGCGGGTTTTTGTTGCTTTTGTTTGGGGCTGCTGCATTTTCATTGTTTATTTTTACATATATTTTTTTATTTATTTATATTTATTTTATTTTTTTTTTTCATGGCATTTATTTGTCGCTGCCATCCGTCACTTGAACAGGCCATAGTTGTGACAACCGCAGCCGGCTCCGGCATATCTAATCAGCAAGCCGCAGGCGTCAATGTCGACGTCGACGTCGGCGTTGGCGGCGACGTCAGCGCTAGACTTGGGGTTGGGGGTGGATTGCTGGCTTGCTGGGTTGCTGGGTTGTTTGGTTGGCGTGCTTTGAATTATGACGCCCACTAATGGCGCGAGAAATCGATTAAGTTGATTGGGGCATGTGAGTCGGGAGGGGGAGAATGTGTGTGTGTGTGTGTGTGTATAGCGGGTCTCCGTTTCAGACTCCATTTTAAATGGGGAGCACAGCCTCTGACGACGATTGCGTTTATTTCCATTGACGTCAACGGCGGTCCCATCAGCAACAACCACCGTGTGATCGTCAAAATAATTACATGATCGAGCAAGCGTCACTGTAAGCTACTAAAAAATAAACAACAGCAGCAACAACAGCAGCAACAACAGCAACAGCAAAAAAAAAAAATAGCAATGCCAAAGCAAATAAATAACAGCAAAAACCGCAAGTCAAAATTGGATAAGGCAAAAAGCAAGAAACAGCAACAACAACAACAACAACCAGAAAACAAAGAAACATTGTTGGTTATTCGCTGTGTGCAATTTGCGTCATTTGCCCTTGTTGCTGCTGCTGCTGTTGCTCCTTCTGTTGTTGCTGTTCCTGTTGCTGTTGTTATTGCTGTTGTTGCTGCTCATGTTGCTGCTCATGTTGCTGCTGTTGCTCCTCCTGTTGTTGCTGTTCCTGTTGCTGTTGTTGTTGTTGCTGTTGCTGTTGTTATTTCTGTTGTTGCTGCTCATGCTGCTGTTGTTATTGCTGTTGCTGCTGCTCATGTTGCTGTTATTGCTGTTGTTGCTGCTCATGCTGCTGTTGTTGCTGCTCATGTTGCTGTTGTTGTTGTTGCTGTTGTTGTTGCTGTTGCTCCTCTTATTGCTGTTGTTGCTGCTGCTGTTGCTGCTCTTATTGCTGTTGTTGCTGCTCATTTTGCTGCTGTTGCTCCTCCTGTTGTTGCTGTTCCTGTTGCTGTTGTTGTTGCTGATGTTATTGCTGTTGCTCCTCTTGTTGCTGTTGTTGCTGTTGTTGCTGTTCTTGCTCCTCGTTTCGCTCTTTTTATACCCCTACAACTGAGCTAGAAAATCATCGATCTTATAATTTTTTTTAGCTTATCTAAAGCATTTTCTTTTGGCCTGATATAATCTTAATTTAAGCAAGTAATATCCATGGATGGGAAACAGCCACCTATCCAAATTGGTTATTTGTAGTAGCAATCAGATTAGGCTCTGTGAAGATGAGAAGGTTGAGGAGGAGTGCTCAACTCACAACTCCCAGCAGAATGTGGCCAGGAAAAGTTTGCAGCATTCCAGGGATGCATGCTATGAGTTTCAATGAGCCAACTCAGATGGAGCTGGGATTGATAGAGAAGCTATAAGCTCCAAAGGGTGCACAATATATCTCTAATAGGGCGCAGTGCAGAAAACTCCCAATTTATATATATATATATATATATGAAGTTTGTATACCCAAAAATAAGAACGATTAAAATCAATATTTTATCATTAATTATTATTATTTAATACATCAACTCAGTTTGAGTTCAATTGTTGTTCTCAGTGTAGTAATTGAAGGAGTGGTTCAAAGCATAGTTTTTGGGAATAGTTCAAGATTTAATTCTAGGTGCAGTTGCAGTTGCAAGATGCGGCTCATTTGTTGCAAGTTGTTGCAGTTTTAAACTAATTTTCTCATTTGAGAAGAATTCAATTATTTATCAAAAGTTGTTAATAAATTAATTGGCTTTGCTCGAATGCACCTTTTTTTTTTAACTGTGTACAATTTCCAGTGAATCGATTGACTTCAAGTCCAGTTCTGGTCACCGGCAGATCAAATGCAATGCGAGTTGCAAGTTGCAAGTTGCAAGCTGCAAGTTGTGTGCAGATTGTCGCCAGCATATTTGTCATTCCAATGGCCCCTTGTTGCAAGCTGCTGGCTGCTGGCTGCTGGCTACTTGCTGCGAGCTGCAAGCTGCAAGCTGCAAGCTGTGCTTTTCCCACTTCTGTCCCGCACTTCCTGCAACTGTTGCTGCAGCTGCTGTTTTTGCTGCTGCTGTTGCTGCTGCTGTTGCTGCTGCTGTTACTGTTGCTGCTCCGATTGCCTTAAAGGTTATGTCGCCTGTCACCCGACACCCAAACACAACGACGACAATTTCAGCAGCAACACAAAGAACAACAACAACAACTTACAGTCGGCACTGAGGTGCATGCAACACGGGCCCGCGCAACCTACACTCTGCTGTGAACTGTTTCTACACTGTGCCAAAAAGTTGTTTTACTGTTTTAACTGTAAAAAATCGTCATTAACTTTGAGCCAATTGTAAAAAAAAAAAACAATATTTTAATGGTTAAAATTAAATTTTAAAAAAAACCCGTTTTCAAGAAAAAAAAAACGTTAATTTAATAAAAATTATCAGTTGTAGTTTTACATTTCGCACTGTGTAAATTGAAAATGACGGCGACAACATTTTGTGGCGTGCCACAAAGCAGACACTGCAACAAACAGACACAAACACAGCACAGCAATAAATAGGGGGAGGGTGGAGGGTGGAGAAAAGAGAGAGAGAGAGAGAGAGAGAGAGAGAGAAACACAGGAAATGCGCAACGTGTTTCCCAATCGAGAATATTATCATTTGCCAGTTGGGCGCCAGTACAGTGAACACTGCCTATTAGAACAAAAACAAAAACAAAAACCCTTTTAAGGCAAAGCTAAATTTGAAATTCTCTTTTCCAAGCAACAACAAAAACTTGTTTTGTGATTGACTAAAATATGTTCAAATAATTGAAAAAGATTTAAAAGATTTGATCGCAACTCTTCTAATATTTTTTTTTTATATTTATTGTGCCATTATATAATATAACTGTTTATATTATATTATGTTAAATAAATGACTCAATATAATAAAAAAAAAAACACTATTATAAATTACTGAAACTTACTTTAACTGTTAAATATTAAAATTCGCATAAATAGAATAAAAGTTTTACAAAATGTATATTTTTTTTAATTATCAACTATTCATTTTTAACTTCAATATCTTATTGAATTCATATAACACAAATATTTTAAGTGTTAAAAAAAACTTGTCGCTGCAGGAAAAAAAATGAAGAAAAATAAAAGAAATTGTTAGTTCTTTGGAAATTTGAGACAAAAGCAAAAATAATTTGATCAAACAGATGAATTGAGAATACTTGTTATAAATAATAATTTACACAAAACACAAATACCACTGATAAGATTAGATAACAACAATTTCTGATTAATATGTAAAGAATAACAGAGCAGTACAAAAATTTTTAGATCGATTACAAAACCAAAAAAAAAAAAAAAAAAAAACAGAGGGAAAAAAATAAAGAAAAAATTACTGGAACTTTGTATGGTAAACGTTTAGTTTGAGATCAATTTTCAGACAACAATTACCGCTATTGCTGTTAATGTTGTGTGTGTGTGTGGTGTGTGTGTGTGTGTGGTGTGTATGGTGTTGTTGGTGTGTGTGTGTTTAAAGTGATCTCAAGTTTCCGATAGTCGCGCTCATTTCTTATGTATCGCTTTGTATCTGTTGCATGTGGCCAGTGGACAGTCGATATCTATGACAGCTATGAGCTATGAGCCCCACAATCCCTGAGTGTGTGTTGTGTGCACAGTCTGGGCGTGCCACGGTGCTGTTGCCTAGATTCCTATTTGGGTGCCTCAAGTCCAGCATTGCCTGCTGCTTATCAGGTCGCCACATCTTCCTTACTTCATAAAACACTTAAACTTAGTCTTTCTCTCTCTCTCTCTCTCTCTCTTTCTCTCTGCACGTGCATGACTTAGAGATGGGTTGGTGGCGGAGGGGGTTCTGTCGGGGCACAGGCGTCAAGTGGGCAATTAATACCATACAAATATTGTGACAGGCCGCCACAGCGCCTGTCATAAAGTTAGCTGGCCCCAAAATGATCGCCCGGCACCGATTAGCCCAATGCCAATTTGCATATCGAAAAAAAACAAAACAAAACAAAAAAAAAACAGAAAAAATAAATAAAAATCGAAAAAAAAAGAGAAAACGTCGAAACTATTATGCAAATCAAATGCATGCCAGCGCAATTTGCCGACGCAATTAGCAGCCTTGTTAAGGATCGCGACACGATTCTCAACCAAGACAATCCAAGGCAATCCAAGGCAATCCAACCAGGCAGGCAGGCGGCAGGCAGCTCCTCTGACAAATGTCGCAAGGCTTTTCATGTTTCAATCAGCGCCATTATTCAATCATGTTGTCGTCGTCGCTGTTGCTGTTGCTGTTGATCAGCGCCTGGGATTAGGCTGAGTGGGGGATGAGACACACATTTTACACACACACATATATATATATATATAAATATATATATATATATAGAGAGAGAGAGAGTGAGAAATTGTCACAGCGCTGTTTATACCCTTGCCCAACTTAAATCCATTAAAAATACAATTTTTTTTTTAAATAGCAATTGATTTATATATATATTACAGCGCTCCAAATGTTGATTAGCATAATTACTTAAATTCATTATTATTAACACAAAAAACATTTTTGAAAAAAAATGCGACTGATTTACTAGTAAGTTAATATATATATATATATATATATATATATATATATCAGCTCAAAATTTTAATTGACATAATTATGAAAATTCAACAAGCAAAAAAAAAAATTAAAAATTGCGAATGTTTATTAACTAGTGAATTATATATATATATATATATATATATATATTTATATATAGGTTTTACAGAGCTACAAATTTGAATGAGCACAATTACTTGAGAATTTGAGCTATCATCTAAATTTGTTCATAGAGTAATTTAAATTTTGTTGACTAAAATTCATTATAATTAACAAAAAAAAATTAAATAAAATATTGCAACTGCCTATTAACAAGTGATTTATATATATATATTACTGTTATCCAAATTTTAATTAGCATAATTACTAAAATTCATTTCAAAACAAAATATTTTTTAAAAAATTGCGATTATTTATTAGCAAGTGATTTATATATCTATATATGTATATATATATATAACAGTTCTCCAGACTTTAATTATCATAATGACTTGAGAATTGGCTGTCATCTAAAGTTGCACAAATTTTGATTAATATTTGCTAATATTTATAATATATATTCAAATCTATTCAACTTTGCATAAAGTTAACTGTTTAGATAAAAATGACTAGTTTTGGCAGGCAGCACAAATCGTTAAAAAAAAACCAAAAATTTTAAGCTGTAAATTCAGAGTGTTTTATTCCTTACAATTCTGGCTTTTTTATAGCTAAAAATCATTATTCATTTATTATATAGGCAGGAGTTTTTTTCAAACATTTTTTCTATTTTCTTTTATTGCTAAACTTTTTTTTTCTATATATATAGAATATATATATATGGAATCGAAGTTGTCTCCTTTAACAGTTAAGCTAAAAATGACTTGACCATCAATTTCGAGCTGTAAATTCGAACTGTTTTATTGCTTACAATTCTGGCTTTTTAAAAGCTAAAAATCTTAATTGTAACATTGTAAACCCAGCCGCGGTTTATTTAGCATTTTTTCCATTCTTTCTGCTATTTATCCTGTGGTGTTTAGTAGAATATATATAGATGGGTTCGGAGATGTCTCCTTAAATGTATATAATTTATAAATATATATATATATATATATATATATATGCAAGGGTATCGAGGAGGCATCGCTTGGTGTTCGTTTCGATTCGGCTGGCATCTTCGGCTGCTCCTCGGGCTGGGAACGATCGTTGTTGGCAATCTGCTGGAAGCTTTAGTTGTGGCTGCCCGCCAAGCGTTCAGTTCAGTTGCTCGTGCGCCGTTCCAAAGTCAACAAGCGATCGATCGTTCG
This sequence comes from Drosophila longiperda, assembly GCA_035042125.1. Taxonomy (NCBI): domain Eukaryota; kingdom Metazoa; phylum Arthropoda; class Insecta; order Diptera; family Drosophilidae; genus Drosophila; species Drosophila longiperda. The sequence goes on from JAWNLV010000179.1 coordinate 920,457, forward strand.
CCAACTGTGTGCGACGCGCGCGAACACACGTCTCTCGCTAACACACACACACACACACACACACATACACACATTTACACACTCACAAACACACACACACATACACTATCGCACACCACTTGCAGGCTGTGCGCGCATTCCGATTTCTGTTGAAATTTGTAGTTGCAAATCAATAAAAAAAAAAATAAAAAAAAACAAAAAACAAAACAATTCATTATTATTATTATTTATTTATTTACTCATTTTTTTTTTCGTTGTTATTGTTTTTATATATTTTTTTTTGCATGTTTATTGTTTGTGTTTGTTTTGTCAGCATAATTGTTTTGTGTGAACGAGCACTGCCAGCGCAGTCAGCAAGCCAAGTGAGTAAAAAATAGTAAAAAATTATATTTAAAAAAAAAAAATGAAAAACTAAAAACAACATCAGCAACAACAGCAAAAGCTATCTGTTTTGGTGAGTTTTTTTTTTTGGCTGTTTGTTTGTTTGCTTGTTTGTTTGTTTGTTTGTTTTGTTAGCTTAAAAAAACGCTGCGGCCCCAAATTGATTTTGTTGATTCTGCTTGTTAATTAAAAGTTATTTTTCCAGCGATTTATTAATTTGCAGTGTACACCAGCCAGCTGGCCGATATATATATATATATATATATATATATATATATATCATTTAAATGATACACTGCAACTGTGTATTGAAATGGTTTTATTTAATGGCTTTTTGGTTAGGTAATTGATTTTACTGCCGCTTTATCTCAGAAAATTATCACTTGCTAGCTAATAGATACATTTGTTGCGCCTTCAGATACTTTATTTATTTATGTATTTATGTAATCTGTGTACTATTTTTGGCTATCTTGTTATCTTGTTATTCTATTGATAAATTGGCCAACAGCTATTGTGATTTTTCATTTCATAGATATTTTTCAGCTACTTTTCAGATACTTTCATTTAAGATTTCAATGATTCCAATAAGCCAATGACTTCGAAACTTCTTAGTTCACGGATGCAGTTTATAAATTTTTATTTTTGAAGCTTTCTAACACATATCAATTACAGTTATCCGTCAGATACTTTTCGCTAACAACCGTTTAATGATTTTTTTTTTAGCTATTTTTAGCTATTTCATATTTAAAGCTATGCACATAAAAATAATATCTTAAAAATATGATTATTTTCATAATTTTAACAGTTTTCATTTGCGTTTTGTCTGAGTTTGAGAAAAAGTCTGTTTTTTTTTTAAGTGCGATGCTTTTTCATATAAAATATATCAGATTTCCACAAAATATATTGGAATGCATTTTGACGTTTTTAAATGTTAAAATTGCTTTTAAAAAAAAAAAACATTAATTTTTTGTTTTAATTTCACTTATATTTAACAGATACTTTTAATTTCTTCAGTTAGGATTTCAATTTTGTAGTTGCAGTATATAAAAAATAAAATATATTCCTTAAAAGTAATTTCATGTTATTTGTCAATTCGAAACAAAATTTGTTATCAATCAGCGAGTTACGTTTATTGTGCCAAAATATAATAATAATTATTATTATTATTTTAATAAGCATTAAAATCATTTCAAAATTTAAAAAAAAAAGTGATCCGTTTTTTTTTAGTTATTTTTGCTCTGGGAGTAACTTATCTATATATATATATATATATATATATATGCAATCAAAATATTTCTTGGGGATTTGCCAAAACATACAAAAATTGTAAATCACTTTGAATTACAAGTTTTAGAGTCAAGAGTCAAATTTAAGACTCGGCGATAAATTCTGAAATTCCAGCTAGTTGAAGATAAGGTTGGGGAGCTTGCAGCTTAGTGATGTGGCAAGCAGGGGAAGAACGCAACATTTCTAAGTGAAAGATACAGGTTTGGTCAGCACTTAAAGATACTTTTCGTATCTGTATGCCACGCAAACGGATTGACCCCGGCAAACGTGGACGGGCAACTTGGGCAGCATGGCAACTTGGCCACTGGCAACTACCATAAACAGCAGCAGCAACAGCAGCGGCTGCAGTTGCAGTTGCAGTTGCGCTTTTATGGCCACTAAGCAAAACCTGGAAGCAGTCAGCTGGTGGCAGATTTTCCTACACTCAGCAAAATGATTGCCTTGAACTTAAGCTAAACTTATTTCATTTTCTCAACTTGCTTTATGAAATCTAAAACAAAAAAAAAGCTAAATTTTAAGTTCCAAATTTTTATTTTAGAAAGAATGTTTTCGACTGTTTCTAGCAGCGATTTTAGATTTAATTTTTTTTTTCTCACTGCACTGCAGTTACAGCAGTGGGCTGAGCCTGCCACATTGTCGCTTGCCACATTAATCATAGCGATAAACTTTGACATCGATGCGTGCAGCAGAAGCGGCGGCATCAGCCAAATGAAGCGATCTTCATAAATCAAAAGCAGCTAACTGCCCAAAGAGCCTGACTTCCAGCCACATCAACGTGCAACAGCCTACAGTTTTTAGCCTACTGTTTGCAGTACCCCCCCCCCCCCCCCCTACCCACCAAAGTTGCCACCAAGTTAGCAAGTTACCAAGTGCGATCGGCTGCGTGCTGATCGGCTGCTTAGTTGATTTATCGGCCTGGCCAGCGGTCGCCAACAAGTTAATTGAAAACGAGGCGTGACAGTGAAATTTGCCGCCGCACGCCACGCTTGCATTTGTGGGTGGTTGCAAGTTGTGGTGGTGGTCGAGGTGGGGCTGTCTCTGGCCACTTTACTGCTTAGCCAGTTGGCCAGTTTCAATTTTTCACCATTTTTCCAAATGCGCCACTAAACTGACAGATTTGGCCATAATAAAAAATGACAAACCAAAAAAAAAAATGCATGCAGCAGCAGCAAGCCGCAGCCGCAGCCGCAGCCGGCCGGCTTGCTTGGCCGGCAAAATAAGTTGCCAACTTTAATTTATTGTGACATAACGGTATAATCTGACATAAATTATTGATAAGACGCCCGACCATAAAAGTACAAGACAGTTGGCTTATGCAACAACAACAACAACAACAACAACAACAACAACAACTGCAACAATAACAAACACAAAAATCAAAGCAAAAAAAAAAGCAATGAAAATCAAATAAATGACTAACCCAAGTCGACGTTAAGTTTCTCTTATATCAAAAAAAAAAAAAAAAAAAGAGTGTTCTAGTCGGGAGTGCTCTACTTAGCGATACGCTCAACACAGCTGTTAAATATTTGTATAATCTCTACGTGTTTCTGCATACGAAAATGTTTGCAAGCTTTTTAATGCTAATAAAAAAAAAAAAATATAAAAAAAACTAAATATTGATAACAAAAGTTGATAATTTGTCAAGGTAAATTATATATAAATTTAGGGGCCAATACCTTTCAGATAGCGGCTGTTATTTATCAATCAAAGATTATGATCGATTATAAAAAAAAATATATTTATAACAAAAACTGATATTACAAATTGCTGTATATATCTGATATCTCGGATAGGTCGAGAATACTATAGATAAATTTTATATTCCTTTGCACAACTTGTTTATGCCCCTTCAGGGGTATAGCCATAATACTCCCTTGAATGATCGACGGAACATCGATAAAAAAAACCCAAGATTGATTTATTATTGAACACGAACAGCATCGATAACTTTTAACGATCAACGAAATGTGATCGTCCATTGAACAATATTTTATGTTTTTAGATATTGATCAGCACGAGAAAAATCAAAAAAACAAAACCAGCCATAAATTGACCAGTAAAATAGAAACCGATCAGCTGAAATGCCTTCAAGATTAATGATGACAATAATCTTAATGATTATGAATAGATCTGTGCGATTTACTGATATATAAGCGAACTATTTGTAAGATCTGCTATTCTAAATATATATATATATATATATATATATACATTGATTAATGATCGCTTATTGATCAACATGATTGAAGCTGATGAAATAAGATAAAACAAATGTTTTATGAATAAAAAATCGAAGGATTTATTAATTTAAAGCGATAATCAAACAATTGCTAAGAAATCGACTCAAATAAGTTTGAAGTTAATGTTAAAATATTTATTCAATCTGGGAGTTGAGCTGATATCTATTTGATATATATATATATATATATATATATATATATATATATATATATATATATATAAATGCTCATCTTAGTTTGTGGTCAGGGTATAACAACAATTTCTGCTTATAAATCATTCGATTAACAAAAACAACAACTGCAACAACAACAACAACAACAACAACTACCTACCTGTCTGGCTGGCTGGCTGCTTGCAACGAGCTGTGCTGTGGCAGTGTCTTTCTTGGATCTATTATTTGACTTTTATGTGCGCATAAGTGCGGCAATATGACGACGACGACTGCAACTGAGACGGTCGTTGCCAACTGCGTGCAACATAAAGGCCAGCTAAAAAAAAAAAAAAAAAAATACAAAAAGACTGGCCAGAGTTGCAAGCAGCCAGTTTCGTGGACGAGTTTACGCAGCCAATTGAAGTTGCAACTGAATACGTGCAACCAAACAACTAGCAACTAAGCAACGCTGCAACTTGGCAACTTTGCAACTCCAGATTTTTATTAATTAACAAATAATTTTGATCAGCTGCAAATTACACATATATATATATATAGATATATATCTATATTCATATAGTAATCAACCCAAACAGAAACTGAAATAAGATGCGACAGACAACAAATTGTTGAATGCACCAAACAAATTAAAAGCAAAATACAAATTGAATGCTCAAATCGAGTCAGTCGAGTTATCCACTATATATTAAAAACTATATCTTTAAACTTGTGACTTTTATTGTAATCGTTAATCGATTTATATTGGTGTTCACAAAATGGATAAAATTATTTGATTATAATTATTTTATTATAGTCTCAAATCCATTTATACACAAAGTTAAATAGATATAAAGTATATATATATATAATTGAATTTCTGATTACGGTATTAGATTTAAAAAATAGAATTCTTTATTCATCAAAACACGTCCGTTCAGTTTGGTGTACAAAATAACTCTGCTTATGCTACTGGCTTAATCAATAATGAAACCTCGCATTTGCGTCTTATTTCATTATTTACAGTTAGGTTAAATTTCTTAGAATAGAATATACAGTTAGGTTTGCTTATGATGAGGCGCTGGCGCCGTCGCAGTGAGTGCGGACATGAGAGATCTGCATGATGTTACAGTTAGGTAAAATTTCTTAGCATAGAATATACAGTTAGGTTTGCTTATGCTGAGGCGCTGGCGCCGCCGCAGTGAGTGCGGGATACGCGCGTGGCGACGGCATTGTCGCCGTGGCTGTGGACATGAGAGATCTGCATGATGTCAAGGTCTGGATATGTCACTTCCCCATCCCTTAGAAATTGGCTTGTCCTCAAGCGTTAAGTGTAGGGTACGTCTTTAAGTCGGCGTTTTTCACGGTTGTTTCATTTTCGATGGTTGGTGTCGTTGCTGCATCATTCTTATGTTTGATTATTATTTGTTTTGCTACATTTTTGCATTTGAACAAAGAATAGCTTATAATTACTATTGACAATATTGTCACTAATGTTAAGCTTATGATTAACAGGGTATTATTAGTTCTTGTATGTACTCTTATGAGGTCTGTTTTAGTTATATTATTACTTATATAAACGGTTTGTGTAAAATCAGATATTACATTTGTTATTTGGATATCTTATAATTGTACAGTGCAGTTGGTTGATTTGATAATGTTATTTCCTAAAATTTCAATTTTTTGTGGTATACAATTTTGGTTAAGTGTGACTTTGGGTAAATTCCAAGTTAATGTTTTTATATTTAACAATTTTTCTGAATCAACATTTAATTAATTAATGTTATATTTGTTTATATTTATTTTCTTTTTCTTTTTGAACTTGGTTTTGTAATGTATTATTTTCCTTCCTCTATTCGTTTCTTCAAAGTGTTTGTTATCTAACTGTTTTATTATGCCTGTTTTCCTGAATGGATTTGTTATTTTTGATTTGACGAGTGGCATTTCTCTATACTTTGTATCTACTTCGTAAGTTTTTCTTGTTTCGTTTAACTTATTGATCTTTTTAATTTTATTCAACTGGGTATCGTATGCTGGTGATCTTGGCGAATGCGACCGATCTCTACAATCCGTTTTTAATGAAATCGTCATGTCCTTATAGCGTTAATTTCCTTTGCAAAAATGGCATTTTCTGCCTTGCGTATAATATCAGATGTTATTTCAGAATGGTCTTGCATTTTATTGGATGAAGACACTTTCCGACAAGGATCAAATAGATTACTGGTTAAGCTAGAATCGTCCAGTTCTCATTTTGATAATTGATTGGGTTTTGCATCCTGCCTTCATTTAATTTTAATTGATATTCATTGTACAATTGTCTATTAACTGTTGGTTTGTTTTGAATATTTTGCTTTCTGTAATTTGTGTTATAATTTTGTTGATTCCTATAATTCTGATTATAATTTTGGTTATAACTTTGTTGTGCCTTTGGATAATATTGATTATTACCTTTATTGTAATATGTATTATTTGTAGGTTTCTGTTTTTCTGGTACTCGGTCTTCATATAGACCTAGTTCTTGAGCTACTGCTTTTAATTTTTCTGTGGTTGATATATCGTATCTTGCTAACTGCATGTACAATCTGTCTGGTAATTTTTTATGTATTACGTCTCTTACAGTATTATTTAATGCCCTGGTGTACAGTGTTTTATTTTCGGCATTGTTCTCTATTACTAATTTATTTAATATTACAAAGGATTTCTGCTCGAGTTCTTCGACAAACTTACGAATACTGCCTCCGAAATATGTGTTGTAGACTCTTCTTAATAGTTCTTTACATGGTGTTTGTGTTTTGTAAGTGGAAATTATTATGCTCCGTAGTTTTGCCCAGTCTCCTGGTAAGTGTCTTAGTGATGTTTTCATCGCGTCGCCATGTAGTTGCATCTGGATTGCGCTGTATAGTATAAGTTTTTCGCGTTCATCAGTGGTTGGGTAGAGTTCCATGATGAAATCAATCCGTCCGATGAAGGCTCCCAATTCGTCAGTTTCTCCCCCGAAGCTTGGTACTTGGCGGATTTGCCCGAGTGCCTGGTCTAATGAGTCCGACATCGTTATGGTTGTTGATTTTTTTTTTTTTATTGGGTGTGTGTTGTGTGTTGTTTTGTTTTTTTTTTTATAAATATGTTTCTTTCACTTTTGCTTAGTTTATTTGTAATTTGTTTGAAAAAAAAAATAGAATTCTTTATTCATCAAAACACGTCCGTTCAGTTTGGTGTACAAAATAACTCTGCTTATGCTACTGGCTTAATCAATAATGAAACCTCGCATTTGCGTCTTATTTCATTATTTACAGTTAGGTTAAATTTCTTAGAATAGAATATACAGTTAGGTTGTCTTATGCTGAGGCGCTGGCGCCGTCGCAGTGAGTGCGGACATGAGAGATCTGCATGATGTTACAGTTAGGTAAAATTTCTTAGAATAGAATATACAGTTAGGTTTGCTTATGCTGAGGCGCTGGCGCCGTCGCAGTGAGTGCGGGATCCGCGCGTGGCGCCGGCATTGTCGCCGTGGCTGTGGACATGAGAGATCTGCATGATGTCATGGTCTGGATATGTCACTATATATATATATATATATATATTTATTAAGTATTTTAATAGTACAGGAGACCCCAATTTTAATAATAATAATAAAAAATATATAAATAAAGGTGCTACAAAAATAGTTTATTACTTTCTCTTATTTTATATTTAATTCAAAAAAACTGCGATAAATTCCAAACAATTTTTAAAATAAACAAATAATACTCAATTTACCGTAAAATTTGAATACAATTTATGCGCTGAACGCATTGCAAATGTTTTTTATATATATTCTAAATAAAAAATGTGGAGATATTTAAATATTTTAAACTATTTTTTATTATTGCTATTGTTGCTTGAACTTCAATTTTAAAACCCTGTCTATTTTTGGTTGTTTAATTGCAGGTATGTTGCACTTTGGGCGTGGTTAAAGTGAAGAGCGAACATTGAGCAAAACAAAAGACTTAAGCAAAAAACTTGCGGCAGGCACCAAAAAGAAAAAAAAGAGGGACCTGGCCGCCACAGTGTGTGGCCGTGTTTATTGTTTTCCATCGGTGCGCGTTTAAAGCGTTTTTGGGGGTGCTCCCAAATGGCGTTGTTTCCCTCCTCGTCGCGTCCGCGCACCCTAATGGAGCAGCTGCTGGCGCGCAAAATCGAAGCAGCGGCCGCAGCCGGCAGTGGGGCCGGCAGTTCGGCCAATGCTGCTTCCGGTTCAAGCTCCATGCCGCTGCCAGCGTCCGCGTCCGCAGCTGCTGCTGCTGCCGCCGGCAGCGGCGCTGCTTCTATTGCAAACCGACTGCGTCGCACCGATTCGCTGGACTCGACGAGCAGCCTGGGCTCACTGGCATTTGGCGAGGATGTCTGCCGCTGCGACGACTGCCTGCTGGGCATTGTCGATCTGTACGTGATCAGCGCTGCCGAGGCGGCCAAGAAGAAGGTAGGTGGCGCAGTTTGTGTGCAGTTAACGCAGCCGTTTCACACTCAATTAGCTTTAGTCGAAAGCTCTCGACTGGTTTGCAACTCGACTAAACCGATCGATTGAAAGCTTTGTAATTAAAGTCTTTTAGTTTTTGTTGTTGTTGTTAGTACGCGCGCTAGCTTCGCAGCCGCGGCAGCAGCAGCAGCATTTGATAGCTTTGGTCAAGACTGCTTCGGTCTCAGTTTCAGCGTTGTTGTTGTCGCATTGAATTATTATTGAACTGTTGGACCGGTCCGCAAGCTGCCATCGTTGTCGCCAAAGCCGACGCAGATGCTGATGCCGATGCCATTGACGTCACAGGCTTTATGATGATGAGACGTACGACTCGACGCTGACGCGCGTGGCCTTACCTGTGCGCTCACGAGAGATAATAAAAGCGCATTGAGAGCGGCAACGGTAATAACAGTAACAGCAGCAAAAGCAGAAACTTTTACAGCGCAGCTCATGCGTTAAATACATACTTTTGTTGTTGTAGTATAAAAGCTACAGCAAGATAGGGGAAATTTCATTACAAAAAATATAAAATCTGGAATGCAATACGAGAGGTAGAGATGAGCAAAAAGAAAGAAAAAATATAATAAATGGAGAAAGTGCAGATTTAAAAAGCATACTCATGTACATATATATACAATGAATATATTTATATATATGTATATAGAGAGCAATACTAGTCCAAATCAAATTCAGTAAATAATAAGCAGACTTTCCCAGGAATCACACCAACCCACTGAAATTCCAAGACGCTCTTCGCTGATTTCTCTTAAGCTTTAACATACTTTAGATTTTATCCTTTCAGTTACGTTCATTCGCACTCTATCTCTCTCTCTCTCTGTGTTTCGCTCGGTTTGCAGCTATATACGTCACTGACCTATGGATAAACAATTAAGCTCGCCGAGCAAGTGTAATATGAGCTTTGCCCAATGGCAAGCTTTGTATTTACACTGTTTGTGTCTGTGCCCTTTGTAGCAACGCAGTCATCTCATCAACTCTCACTCTCGCTCTTATTCTAGATTTCTTTCTCTCTGCTCACTGCTTGCTTACTTTTATTGTTATCAGCTGCGCAAGTCCATTTGAGGTGAGGACTTCGCAATGTTATTGAATATCTGCTGACGATGTCGACGACTGCGTTACGTCGCTGCTCATCGCGGACGTTGCGTTGCGTCGCTTCGCGTAATATTGCGGTTGGAGCAGTGGCTCTGTCTCGGTGTGTTTGTGTCCCCCAACCAGTTGAGCTTTCGCAGCGATCGCGTGCGGCTGGGCTCCGTGTCTCTGCATCTGCCACTGTTAATTGGCCACAGCTACAGCTACTGTCTGCTACTGCTTCTGTTACTGTTACGCTGTCAACAAATTTCCCTGTCGTCGCCGCGTGTTTTTTTTTTTGTTTTGTTTGCTTGTTTTCTTTTTTCTTTTTTGATTTAAGCCAATGTCAGGCCCGCGTCACAACTCAAACAGAAACAGTAACTACAGCATTAACAACCACAACAATAATAAGAAAAGAAAATAAATATTGTAATACCAATAAACGAAACAAGAACAACTACATTCAATAACAACAATAACTTAAGCAGAGCTGTTTTTGACGCTTGCTGCTGCTTGTGTTTGTTGTTCCAAAAAAAAAAAAAAAATATTCCGAAAACAAAAAACTGAAACAAAAAATTTTATTTAATTTTGCCTCGGCTCGCGTATTTATGTGTTTTCATTTTGTCTTCTTATTTTATTGTTTTATTTTTTTTTTTTTTGTAAGTGTGCGTGTGTGTTTTTTTTCCACTTGGCTTTTACATACATACATATATACATTGTATGAATGTATGTATGTATGTAGTTGCACATCTCTTCTTGTTGCTGCTTGTTTAATATAAAAGCTTTGCGCGCTGACAACTTTTATGTCGTTTCCCGCTGGAAATGCTGAAAATGCTGTAAATGCTGGAAATGCTGAACGCTGCTGCAACTTACGCAGTTGGTTTGTTTGTTTGTTGAAGTTCTGCTGCTGCTGCTGCTGCTGTTGCTTCCTCATCTGTTGTTGCCAGTTTAAAATGTGTTAATTGAATCACGCGCCAAGGCCACGCTTAACAAAAAAAAAAAAAAAAAAAAGGCGTGGGGGTTGCTGATAGGGAAGGGTAGGGAAGGGTGTGGCTGTAATTTAGTGCTGCAATGAAATTGATATAAGTTTGCCTAAACATTTTAAAGAATCGTACGCACTTTGTATGTAAGGTGTAGGGCGATGTGTGTATGTGTGTGTGTGTGTGTGTGTGTTCGTAGCTATTGTGAATTATATAATAAAAGACGGGATCGTATTTTGAGCTGTTGTCGCATGTTTTATTCAACAATTTCATTTGCATCAATTTGGCAATTGAAGCTCATTTAGCTCCAGCGCTCCCAAAAATGGTCGACCCATGTCCAGATACAAACACACACACACACACACACACACACACACACACAAACACACAGCCCGCATCATACGTCCCTCTTTGACACTCGCTTGCCGCCATAATTGGCATCAATCGTTCAATACACATCCGCTCTGATCGCTCCACCAAGCCAAACCAAACCAAACCAAGTCAAACCAAGTCAAACCAAGCCAAGCCAAGCCAAGCCAAGCCAAGCCAAGCCAACCACCCATTCAACCACCCACCTACACGATGACGTTCAACGAGCTACCCACTGATCTCCTCTTCTATTTATCTCCCTCTCTCTCTCTCTCTCTCTCTTTCTCTCCCTCTCTCCTTCTCTATCTGTCTCTTTCTACACACTTCCAGGTCATTCCCTCTTCTTCTCCCTGTATCCAACCTCATTTTGTGCGTCAATAGCGACGCAATCAAAATAGAAAAAAAAAATAGTGTTTGCTTTATTAATTTTAAGCTTTCGGCAGTTAAAAAACAACAACAAATACACACACACACACATACACACACATTCGTACACATTCGAGAAAAATGAAAAAAATTTAATACTAGCTTTGTTTTTTTTTATTTGTATCATTGTTATGCGGCATGAATGCCGCACATTAAGCGGGGGTTGCTGGATCAGGGTTGGAAGGGAAGCGGAGACAGCCAGTTGAGGTGGGTGGGGTTGTGTGGTGTGGGGTGGCTGTTAGGCAGCAGCAAGAGGAATGCTGGGATCGTTAGAGCTCTGACGTATCGTACCGCTCCACACCCAGATATATCCATTTGCACGTGATTACCTAGATACTTTTGTATACAGTTTTGTGCCTCCAACTATGTACATACAGTTAGATATATATATATATATATATAAATATATTTATATATGTGTATAGACATATCTAGGCGTATATCGAAGTGTCGCCGACGAAAATTTGTTTTGTTTTTTATTAGATAACAGAAAAGTCAATTTGCCCTTTTGGCCACATTTCCAATGAGAGAGAAAAGAAGAGAAGATAGAAGCAGATGTGAAGGCACACAAGGACAAATACAAGATGAGTGCAAGAGAGAGAGAGAGAGAGCAGAGATTGTGAAAAAGATAGAATTATAGAAGAGATAAAAAGCTAAATATGTAAAAATATGTATTAATATAGATTGAAAACAATATAAACATTTCCACAGAGTGAGAAAGAAATAGGGAAAGTTGGAGAGAGAGAGAGAAACATATACGTAGGCAGAATAGACAACGTAGACTGAAGAATTAATGAGGATGATAATAAGAAAGAGAACAGGAAGAAATACAGTTATATAGTGGAAAGAAGCTGACAGCAAGAAAAGGAAAGCCAGTTTGAAAAGTTAAGAATAGAGGGATAAAGAGTAGAATAAAATAAGTTAAAGTTATACAAAAGAAAGTGCTTTAACTGTAAATTGAAGAGATTGAGAGAGATTGAGATAGAGAGAGAGCGATAAAGATGAAAGAATGAAGCTGAGCATTAAATTGAGTACTGTATAGAGTCCTTAGAGAGATGGAACAAATAAATATATAGCCAATGCAGATCTAGATTTAGATCTTCAAGAGTTGAATATATATATAGAAGATATATATAGAAGATATATATGGAATCAGCTCCAAAACCATGGATTTGAAATTGGGTTTCTTAATAACAATCGTTTTTTCCCACAACTGACCATAAAAAGTTGCCCAGAACTAGAACCAATTTTGTCATCGATTTAATAATATATAAATTCAGCAAAATAGAAAACTTGGGTATCTCCCAGTCTTACGCTTGTTGTATATTTCTTCAGGTGGCTACAAAGTTCAACCAATTTATGGGTTGTAGCCTTGAATTCAGATTACGTGAGTCAAGGCCGCAAAAAGTGTCGAACGATAGTAAAAAAAAAATACGTATCTCAGATATTATACATAAAACAAAAAAAAAAAACAAGAAAAGGAAAGAAACAAAATAAAGAATTATCTGAACAAAGTCTGGCGTTACCAAGGGGTCCACAAATCGGGGGCAATATTTAAATTACTCTCGACACGAGCAGAATGTGGCAATTTTAAAAAGTTTAATTTGTATTTTCCTTTATCAGTTTGCCGTTGCACATTGCCCGATTCCGATTAAGCGAACTTCTTCAACTATATATTGGCTATTTACATACAAAAAAAAAATACGCTTAGAAAAACGCACTAATTTCCAAAGTATAACCGTAAAATTACAAGTTCTTAAGCAAAATATATTTTCAAAAATGTCTTTTTAATACTTAAAATTATCGAATTAAAGTATTTGAAATATTTATTCTAAATTGTCAGACAAAGAAAATCCATTCTGATATTAAAAAATGATAAAGCTTTTTTCGTTTTTGGAAATAAAATACAGTTTCAAGCAGTTTGTTTTTTTTTTCAAGTGTATAAATGTTTATTTACTTCTACTGATTATTTATATGCACTAAACTGATTGTTTCTATAAATAATTTAGCGAATGTTTATAAGCATGTCCAGAAGTGCTTCCTTTTTCATTTAATTTGCGACTCTACTCTCCCCCCCTCTCTCTCTCGCACTCTTTCTCTATCTCTACCTCTGACTCTCTCCAGTGGCAGCTGTATTTGATTTTTTGCGATGTATCTTTTATAATGATCGTCCTACTTATAGTCGCCATATTGTGGTCGCTATGCGAGCACATCAACACACACACACACACACACACACACATGCTAAACTAATTATATGTTTGTATTTATGTAGTATGTATACAAAAGTTGCCTCATTCATCGTCGTCGTTTCAAGGTTCCACAAAGTTGTGTTTTGTTATCGCAACGAATAACTTTTGCCAATGACGTCAAATGTTTCGAAGCGAGAGAAATTACAGTGTACTCTTTACAGTGGATCGCTCAATTAATTTTAATTACTAAATAAAAAAAAAACACACACAAAAAAGAAAAAAACACAAATTTCAAGATTCCAATTCACTAAATAACATTTAAGTGCAAATTAATTCAATGAGAATGTTAAATAAATTTGCAAAAAAAAAAAAATTATGAAACATATTTTGTTTCTGTGGTTTTTTTTTAACTGCATTTTGTTTATGTTTTAAATGTTTTTATATTTTTTTAAGTAAAAATCAAATATAATTTTTTTTGTGCTTTTACTGTATTTTGCATTTATATCAATTGTGTGTGTGTAAGGTGTGTGTGTGTGTGTGTGTGTAACTGGATATCTTGCTTGGCATATATTATAGTATTGTATTGTGGTTGTTTTTGTTATGGTTTTTGGTATTATCATTTCCATTATTATCATAATGTGGTTGTTCTTTCGCCTTGCCCCCCCCCCCACCCGTCTCCGTGCCCCACCACAAGCACTGTTTGCGCCAGTTCAGTTCCGATTTGGGTTCTGCTGTTTATTTTGCACAAATTGATATATGCCTAAGGTGGTTTTTTTTTTTTTGGTTTTTATTTATTTTTTTTATTTTTTTTTTATGGTTTTGCGATTTTGCAAGTGGAGGTTTTTCGACTGGCCCCCAGATGGAGCTAAGCAAAACAGTTGAGATGCCAACACGCTCCTGCAATGCCTACTTAAATGCGTGCGCTTTGCTCGCTCGCTCTCTCTCTCTCTCTCTCACACACACACTCTCTCTCTCTCACTCTCTCTCACTCATATGTGTGTAGGCATTAAATTTAATCAATTTTGATTGATGTATGCGCCAATGCAACAACTGCTAAGCAACAGCAACAGGCAACTTCAACACGTTGACAACAACCCAAAATAAGCATTTTGCCTACTTTTTAGCTATGCCACAACGAATTGCCGATGCGCTTCTAGTACAAAATCATACTTCAACTATTAAGCAGAAATTACTTAAAATTAGGATTTTTTTTTTTTAATTTTTATTTTTATATATTCACTACTGAACCCAACATCAATCTGACAGCGACAAAAACCCTTTCTTTGCATCCAGTCTCTTAATAGCTCTATGAATAAATAATTAATTAATTAATAAATAACACAAATGTTTATCACAGCTATTCACAATTATTGTTAACCCATTTAGATTATTATCTGAGTAAATATTTACTTCTGTAAATGCGTCAAGACTGATTCGTGGAACTCGTCGGATCACATTTTTTTCTCTTGGCTAAATAACCATTGTTAAAGTTAAGCATATATTTTACCACTGATCTGATAGATATAGCCACTTCTAGATATAGATATAGATAGATAGATAGATATAGCCACTTCTACACTTCTAGAAGACTCTTTATAAATAGTTTTTAGGGTTTTTGTGGAGCAACACAAATCTTAAAGCTGCCAACACTTCTCTGATTATTGGGTTTAGTAGTAAATAATAAATATAAAAAAAAAAATTCAAATTCTCTTGCCAACTTTATAGTTAGTGTATTTATGAAATCGTTGTTTGTTAGCAGGTTTTGTTGGCCGTTTTAGCAATCGGTATTTAGTGGGTTAGGCGCGAACAGGTTCGCAAATGCGCAGAAATCAATCAAGTCAAATGCAGCCAACCAACAAGCGACAAGCAACAAGCGACCAGCAACAAGCAACAAGTGACAAGTGACAACAGTTGATTCTAGCGTTTCTTTCTGTGTAGCCGTTGTTTTTTTTTGGCCAGAAGCAGTGCGTCCTCTAATGCGTAATTCGCGGACGTCGCCTGTCACATGTCGTGTAAAATGTCCGTGTGCACAATCACCCGACCCCCCGCAACAGCCACCGTGCCAAATACCGTTAACGCACAGGTGCCAACAGCAACAACAACAACAACAACAACAACAGCAGCAACAACTTCGCCAGTGACAACGCCAGTGACAACGCCAGTGACAACGCCAGTGACGCCGCCATCGCCACAGGTGCGCATCTACGAGGACTTTGACAGGATGAGCGCCAAGGAGGTCTACTACAATGAGGCGGGCAAGAAGGTGACAGTGAAGCTATTGCATTTTCCCGATGTGCTGCCCGAGGATATTGCCAAATTGCGCTTTGACGATGATGTCGATGACGATGACGATGTCGATGTCGATATCGATGTCCATGACGATGCCAATGTCGATGCCAATGTCGATGCCGATGTCGATGACGATGATATCGTTGAGAGCAATGGGATTCGGAACACCAGCACCAGCAGCAGCAGCAGCAAGGTGCCCCATATCGATAGTGAGGATGGTGACAGTGAGACCGAAATGGCGGCAAGTGGCAATGCCAGCAGTGGTGGCGCCACCAAAAAAATCTTTCGACGCAAGCTCTCCGGCAACAATATGCAGGCACGCAAATGCAGCCTGGCCTTTGCCCAGGCGCATGGCATCAAGCAGCGTGCCGAGAAGAAGCTATCGATGCCCACCATTAGCATCACAGCCAATCTTGGCGAGCATGTCACCCCTGCCGGACGCAAACTGTCGCAACAGCATTCGCATCCATTGATGATGACGCCGTCGACGCCGCGTCGCAGCCATTCGCCGCTGGGGCAGAGTCTGTGCCCCGGCTACATACAATACTCCAAGTCGCTGCTGGAGGTGCCAATGCCGAGGGATTATGGCTATGCCAGCAGCGATGATCTGAGCTCCGAGTGGGACTCCGACGTGTCCACATCGGTGGCCAGCTCCTCAGCGGCAACCGGCTCCACATCTGCCGCAGCAAGCAGCACGAAGAAGGTAAGACGGATCCTTGGCGGCATGCTTATGATGCCTGGGATGCTGCTCTGCTCCTGATTCGTGTTTATCCATTTATATCCGTTGATTATGTCTATGAGAGTGTTATCCGGAATGTATCCGATTCAACGTGCTCTGATTATGTCTAATATATTGAGAAAATTATCCGGAATGTATATCCGATTTATCGGATGTTATCTAGCGAGTTCTAAATATGTTCAGTATTATTGAGAATATTATCCGAGGTATTCTTTTTATCCGGAAATTACTCAATTTATCGAGCGTTATCCAAGGTATTCTGATTATATCTAATATATACGCAAAGTATTCCGATTTATCGGATATTATCCAGCGAATTCTGATTATGTTCAGTATTATTGAGAAGGTTAGCCGGGGCTATCCGGGGTTATCCGGGATTATCCGGGGCTATCCAAAATTATCCGTTTAATTCGATATTATCCGGCAAGTAACCGACTTATGCGTGATTCAGTGTTGTCTAAAATTATGTGATCGTTATCCGGATTGTGTACAGTTCAGAATCGCGCACGAAGTCGTCGTAATACCACTTCCCGACATCTGCCCCGCTATATGGCATCACTGATCGCATTCAGACATGACACAACCGATGTAAGCACTAATCTGATGACAAAACCAAATTGTTGCTTTGTCATTGGCGTTATTAGAGCACTTTTTGATTTATCTGGTTCTGGTTTTGCCATTAATTGATGCTTGTGCAGCAGACACCAATTGGACGTGCAACAATTATCCGTGGCAAACACAAGAGTTGCTCAATCATTGTCAGTTTTGAATGATTCGTATGATTTAAGTGTCGCCATCTAACGAACAATTACGGCAGGTGATAGATGGCGCCAGGTCACGAAATGCTCACATCAATTTCACATTAAATTTATAAATTCTCTTTTTCTCTTTTTCTCTTTCTCTTTTTCTCTCTCTCTTTTTCTGTCTTTGGTAGAGCTCCGGCTGGCGAAAGATACGCAACATTGTGCAATGGACGCCCTTCTTTCAGACGTACAAGAAGCAGCGGTATCCATGGGTGCAGCTAGCCGGTCATCAGGGCAACTTCAAGGCCGGTCCTGAGCCGGGCACCGTCCTCAAGAAACTCTGCCCCAAGGAGGAGGAGTGCTTTCAGGTGCTGATGCAGGATGTGCTCCGACCTTATGTCCCCGTCTACAAAGGTCAGGTGACCAGCGAGGATGGAGAACGTAAGTTTATCCATCATTCACCCACCGATTGATTGACCCACTCCAGTAATTGATTGATTAACTAATCAATTGATTTACCAACTGAAAGATTGACTTAATAGCTGAGTAATTGGATGCATGGATTAACTGATTGATGGACTGACTAAATGACTGAATGGTTAGGTAAATGATTGACAGGCAATTTGTTAACTGAATGATTGATTTACTGATTACTGATTAAATGGATGATTTACTAATATTAAATGACTGTCTAAACGACTGAATGACTGAAAGATAAGATAAATGATTGACTGGCTTTTTGATAAGTGAATGATTGACTAACTGATTTACTGCTTAATTGTCAATCACTAGTGATTGACTGATTATTAATTTAAATGAAATTAGTATCCATATTCATATATATATATATCTCATTTGTCCGCCATTTGCATTTTGCAGTGTATTTGCAGCTGCAGGATCTGCTGAGCGACTATGTGCAGCCATGTGTTATGGACTGTAAGGTGGGTGTGCGCACCTATCTGGAGGAGGAGCTGTCCAAGGCCAAGGAGAAGCCAAAGCTGCGCAAGGACATGTACGACAAGATGATACAGATCGATGCAATGGCCCCCAATCCCGAGGAGCATGCCGCCAAGGCGGTGACCAAGCCACGCTACATGGTTTGGCGCGAGACCATCTCTAGCACCGCCACACTTGGCTTTCGCATTGAGGTGAGTCTGTGTGTGGAGCCCTTCCCCACCACACCCCCCCCTCCCATCCCTCCTCCCTCACTCATCACTTAACTCTATCGTATTTGCAGGGCATTAAGAAGAGCGATGGCACCAGTTCCAAAGATTTTAAAACGACAAAGTCACGCGAACAAATCAAATTGGCTTTCTCCGAGTTCCTCAGCGGCCATCCTCATATTCTGGTAAGTTATTATTATTATTATCATAAATTGGTTAACATTTGACAAGGTTTTGCAAGGTTTAAAAAGTTGAAAGTAAAAATTTCAAATACGGTATCAACATAAATAAAAACAAGTTCACAAAATTTTGAGAATCATCAATTTTAGATATAAAATTCATTGAGAATAATAAAGAAATTATATTTTGCTTGTAGTAAAAATACACAATTTTTTACTTGATTGACGGATATGATGAACGTTGATTGAAGAAGAATGTAAAATGATTGACGTAGTTATGAATATTGATTTATGAAATAATAAATATATAATTCTATAAAGAAATTATATTTTTGTAAAAATACACATTTTTTGACTTAATTTAATAATATGATATACGATGATTGAAGAAGAATGTAAAATGATTGACCTATTTATGAATATTGTTTTATAATATAATATATACATATAGAATTCATTGAGAAGTTCTATTAAGAACTTCTGTTTTGATTGTTAAACAAATTCACAATTTTTGACTTGATTGAAGAATGTGATGAATGCTGATTGAAGAATAATGTAGAATGATTGAAGAATGTATGTATATTGATTTATGATATAATAAACATAAATTCCTTGAGAAGTTTTATAAAAAAAATTATATTTTTGTATAAATACACAATTTTTGAATAATGAACATTGATTGAAGAAAAATTCAGAATGATTGACCTATTTTTGAATATTGATCTAATAAAGAGTTTATTGAGAAATTCTGTTAAAAAATCCTATTTTGCTTGTAGTAAAAAAAAAATTGTTGACTTGATTGATGAATAATGAACGATGATTGAAGAAGAATGTAATATGATTGTCGTTTTTATGAATATTTATTTATATAATCATAGAATTCATTGAGAAATTCTATAAAGAAATTATATTTTGCTTATAGTAAAAATACGCAATTTTTGACTTGATTGAAGAATATGTTAAACGATGATAGAAGAAGAATGCAGAATGATTGTCGTATTTATGAATATTAATTTTGTGCATACTTAGTTTAATATTTCTGTTTGATATTGATTAATTGTGTCCAATTTAAACATAATTTCTTTTAGCCACGTTATATTCAACGTTTGCGGGCCATTCGGGCCACTTTGGCCGTATCGGAGTTCTTCCAGACGCACGAGGTGATTGGTAGCTCGCTGCTATTTGTCCACGATCAGACGCACGCCAGCGTTTGGCTTATTGATTTTGCCAAGACGGTGGCGCTGCCGGCCCAGATGCATATTGACCATTATGCGGCATGGAAGGTGGGCAATCATGAGGATGGCTATTTGATTGGCATCAACAATCTGATTGACATATTCGTCGAGCTGCAGGCGGCCATCGAAACTGAGTCGGCAACTGGGTCCGGTTCTGGTTCTGGTTCTGGTTCTGCTTCTGGATCTGGATCGGTATCACCAGCACCGGCATCATCATGCGGCAGCCAGGAGGAGCAACAGCAGCCAGCAACCAGCAAGATGTGAAAATCAATGGCAAAACGGCAAGGCATGGAAACATCTACATACATGAAGACATACATACATACATACATACATAAGTACATACACATATATATATTTATATATATATGCATAGATGTAATCCATATATCTAACGATATAATACTGAAGCGTTCCATTTGGGGCTGTGCCCCGTCAAGGACATTTCCTAGCACATTCCACAGAAGATGTGTTAAAACAAAACGAATGAAAATGATAAATCATTATAATTAACCGATTCCCAAAACTTAGCTTAAATGCAAGCACATACATAATATATTTGTAATATATATATTTTTTTTTTTATTATTTCCCTCTCTCTTTAACCCGTTAAGTTTAAAATCAAAGACTGAACAAAAATATGCGTATACCCACATATATATATATGTATATATATATATATATATATATATATTATTTGTCATATGTATGTAGATCGAAACATACACATACATATATTTATGTAAAAAATATAGTAGAAAATATTGTTGTGCTGTTGTAGATAAAATTGTAATTTATTTACTTGCAAACTTGCACAACACAGCAATGGAAAGCTGTAACAACAACAACAACAACAACAAACAATAACAAAACAAGTTCAAGAACTACTTATAAATAATGTTATTAATTTTATGTTTTTTTGATTACATACTAATAACTGTCTACTAATTATGCGCACTATTAAAACTCATTGTAAACCGTTCAACAAGAAAAATTATCCAAATTATTATTTTCTTTTTAAATTTGGCGCGCAATTCTCGCATCCCTTAAAGCAGGCAACATAAAATGTTTGCAAATTCAACGGCGAGAAAATCAGCCAATCAGCTTTAAATTATTTTTAAGTCTCTGTCACAATTTTTCGTAGCATACTTTTCGCTGCTGCCTGAATGTGCCTGGATGCTAGTATTTAAATTGTAGTTTTTTTTTGCCGTTTTCCTTGCGTATTTCCTCATTTTCAGCAGGTGGTCACATTGTTTAAGAGTTAGTTAATATTTGTGGCTGCGCGGTTGGCACGACGCGCGTTTCTATGCGCATGCAGCGAAGCAGTTAGTTTGTTTTAATTTTTTTTTAATATTTCTTCAAATGTTTATTGTTGCATTTGCCGACGTCGCGCGCTATTAAGGTGCCTTTTTAAAAAAAATCTCGTGACTTTTTTTTTATGTTTCAAACTGAATTAAATAGTGTGCTACTTTTTGTGTGTCATTTGTATTTACTGGCAGCGCGTGTGTTGTTTTGAATCGGTTGTTGCTGGATTATGTATTTTTAAAAATAATACACACTGAACCGCATGGATACATGCACTTTTGTCTGTGCGAGCAGCGGCGGCGTCTGTGAATGCTAAAAAAGTTTCTGGTTTCATTGGCGCGACAAGAGCACCAATAACAACAACGACAACAACAGCAACAGCAGCGGCAACAATAAATAAAACTTCAATATGCGCTGACCGGCCTTCGAGACAGAATATTAACAATATCGATGGTATGTAGGTGTTTGTGTGGAGAAACAACAGTAACAATAATAAGTTGCGCGAGGGGAGTTAGAGAAGCGAGCATCTCCTCTCATTCTTACTCACTCACTCACACACTCATTCTCTCTCTGTCTCTTTCTCAAATCGTTGAGAACTCAGCTGTTTGCGGCAAAGGCTAAAATATCTCAAATATTAAGCACACACACAGACTCACTTCAAAAATACAAGGAGAGAGAGAGAGCAAAGAGAGCCCGCGCGGCAAACTGACAGCAAGCATTCAAGCTTGAACCGAGTGCGTAAAGAAACAAAAAAAAAAAAAAAAAACAACAAATAACCACAAAACAAATAAAACAAAAATCGTGATTATAAATGATTTTTTTCCTTCATTATTTTCTTGTGCTCTTGAAACGCGCTTTTGTTTTGTGTTGTGGTTGCTGCTTAGTCGAAAGGCTGTAAACAACTTCAACAAAAACAAATGTAAATTTAAAATTAAACTAGATGAATTGTTGATTTTTATTTGTTTGCATAAATATATATAAATGTGTATATGACGAAGACAAGTGCAATAAAAAAAAAAAAGAAGAGGAATAGCAACAAAAGCCATCGACAACAAAATCAATATTCAAATTAAGCAGAAAACAACAAAAATCAACAGCAGCAGCAGCAGCAGCCGCTATTCGACAACTTGTCGATAAGCCGAAAGATAACGACCCGCAACACGCTACTAAAGAGTACAACAACGGAAAACACATACACAGAGAGCAAGAGAGAGACGAACGAAAGAGAGAGAGAGTGCCGGAACAGCATCCCAAACAAAATAAAATAGAAGAAGAAAAAAAACACATTGCAAAATAGAAAACCACCCAGTGGCAAAAATGGGACGACGCACGTATCTAAATCGAGCCTATGCAATTTCCTACCCTAGTCGCGTCGAGGGCTGGCTGGATGTGTGTGGTAAGTGTATACCATTATAGCTCCAACAACACCCTTCCCCCCCCCCTTCAACCCAACCCCCTGCCTACCACCCTTACGCATTAGCTGGTCATTGGCAAAATGGTTTCTCAAATTGTGCATAACACGCTTGACAACGCTGATGGAGTGTAAAAATCAAATGTTGCACAAATATTTGTGTATTATACAAATACAGATTAAGCATCGTTAAACTTTAACTATTTAATGTACTACTAGTATTTAATATTCTCTATTATTAAAACTGTACATCTTTTACAACTTTAAAAAATCTGAATCACCCGGGAAAAAAAACCATATATGTTTATAAGTTGATTTCGATATTTTAAACACACATATACTGGAAAATCTGTTGACAAAATAATGACTTAGCACATTCAAACAAACAGTTTTTGTTTTTTTCTACCATTTGTCATTTGTTGGTGATCCACTGGTTTGGGAGAAAGTTAATAAGTTCACGTAATTGCATACAATAAAGAGTAAATCGCTATCTCAACACACACACACACACACACACACACACACACACACACACACACTCCTCAACACCTGCCAGCGTTAACAGCAATTGACCAGGCTGAAAGCGGATGTACGCTCCAATTTGATGGCCGAAAAGCATTTCAACAACAACAAACAATATTAAAGATACCTTTGACAGAATGAGAGCGAAAGAGATAGAGAGAAAAAGAGTGTAAAACTTTGATATAAATTCAAGTTATGAATTTTTCAAATTAGTAACGGAAATTAGAATTGACCTCTAACAAATTTCGTCTGTTTCCGATTCGTATTGTTGAGCAACAAAATGATTAAATAATTTTCGAGCATTATTGGAGCAACTATTTTATAACACTGATTTTATAGAGCTGGAATTCTTTAAAGGCAGTACTTCTTCTGAAATCATAAAGTAAAAATAGAATTTAAATCATGGGTATAAAATCGAGTATGACGAACGATTCAATTCGTCAAAGCAAAAAATTGTTTTGTTTCTTATGATTTAAAATAATATTTTTATTATATTGAAAATGCATTTTATATTTATGAATTTCAATAATAATTCATTAAAAAAATAACCATCAATAAGTACGAAAAAAAAATGTTATTTAAGGACTTTAATTTATTTTTTTTAGTTAATAAATATTATATCCATTTTATAGTTAATTTTATCAAAATGATTGCTTCCAAAAGATATGTGTTCACTTCTAGTATTAAAACAGGAATAAAAAAGAAAGCAGAGAGACAGATAGAGAGGAAGAGATAAAATGAGAGTAAGAGTTAAAGAGAAGGAGATTTTGACATGTCAGAACGATGTTACGAAACAAAAAAAAACCAGCAATAAAAGTTGCTTATTTGGTGCAAAGATTTTTATTAGTCGCAGCTCAATTAAGAAAGACGAATTGAGAAAAGAAGCTCAAAATACAAAGAGGAAAGGTCAACAAAAATGTAAACTTGTTAAATAACTGCACACCAAAATTTTAATCCAGCTACTTCATTTTTGTGTGCGTGTGTGTGTGTGAGTGTGTATTTATTTGTATTAAGGGTGGCAACGCTCGCTAACATATTGCGGATGCTGTTTGACTCTCTTCCTCTTTCCCTCTCCTCCCTTCCTCTCGCTCTGTCAGTCTTTCCGTTTGTCCTCTCTTTGAGCACCTGTGCAAATGCAAGCAATGCCGCTTGGCCTGGGAAAACTCAACAGGGCTACCTCTCAGCAACAACAACCACAACAAAAACAACAACAGTAATAACAAACAGAAGACAACTAGCAACTTTGGGCAGGCTGTCACTGTTTTCTGTTGTTGTTGTTGTTGTCCGTTTTCCGTTTTCCGTTATCTGCTATTAGCATTTTTACCTGTCGCTCATCCGCTTCACTTTTTTGTTGCTGTCGTTATGTAGTTTGAGGGGTTGCTCGTTTTACACACACACACACACACACACACACACACACACTCACAAATCAGTGACGACAACACGTGCAGGCGACAAAAAGAAATATATTTGTTTTATGAGTTAACCTTTCATTTATTTTTAATGCTTTTCTAATGCGTTTCTCATTCTTTTTACCTACACATTTTTTATTACCTCTATAACTATAGCTACAGTTAGTATTCAATAATAAACAATATTATTTTATTGCAATTCTGAATTGGCCAAATTATTTGGCCAATGCATTTCTTTGTTTTCATCACAATTCTTTGAGATTTTATCGTAAATTGTATAATTGAGTTATATATAGTAAAAATAAGTAGTTATTGGAATTGTTTAACATGCAATTCGATAAATTAATTTTCCAAATCTACTTCGTAAGACTAATTTTTTATTTACAAATTGAATAAATATTTGAAATTAGCAAAATTG
This sequence comes from Drosophila longiperda, assembly GCA_035042125.1. Classification (NCBI taxonomy): domain Eukaryota; kingdom Metazoa; phylum Arthropoda; class Insecta; order Diptera; family Drosophilidae; genus Drosophila; species Drosophila longiperda. The sequence continues at coordinate 945,478 of JAWNLV010000179.1, forward strand.
CAAGCATCAAGAATATTATCCTGGCCAACAAAATATCAAAACTAATTTATACATTTTTGTTGGCTGACTGGCAACAGTTGTTGTTGTTGTTGTGGGTGCTTGCCAGCGATGAAGTCGAGTCGTGACATAAGGTGAAAATAAAGGCTTCAAGGCAGTCTCTCGTGGCAAGTGGCAAATGGCAAAGCTCTTATTGCCATATTGGCCGCATAACGTTCGTTTCTTTATGGTTTTTAAGGTTTTTTTTTCTTCTTTTTTATTATTATTCTTATATATTTTTTTTGCGCCCGCAGCGGAAGGAAGGTGTGTGTGTGAGTTGCCAGTGCCGTTTGGTGTGTCAAGGTCATTTGTGACATTCTAACAGCGTTTCGGCACTTTATGCCGCTTAGCCTTGCCTTTGTTCACCCACACACACACGCACACACATACAGAGGGAGAGGTCTTGACTGGGTTTGGCCATTGGCCCCTGCTGCGGAGACCAGCTGTTGTTGTTGTTGTTTTTGTTGCTACTTCTTGCCCGCTGGCTTGACATCATTTTGGTCATGTTTATTGCTTGCCTGCGTTGTTTTTTTTTTTTAAGTTTGTTGGCCGCTTTCGCTTTGCATGTCACTTGACCATCTTGGTTAACACGTCTTCGGTTTTATTTTTTTCTTTTTTGGCTTTTGGCTAAGTGGACTAACGTCTTGGTACGGTTCTTGGGCCACGCACCGCTCAGCTAAATAGCTTTCAGGCCATTTAGCATTTCTCTACATATCCTCGAATTAATGTTTATTAATGGGTAGTTTCTTTTTATCATACGAAGCGAATTGAGCTTGGTATTAATATTGTATTAAATAAAATCTAGAATATCGTTAAAATTCCCTTATTACTTTATATATTATTCTATTTATTTTGTTACATTTTCGCCTTTTGTTATTTGTAAGTTATAAATAAAAATAAATAAATATTTTATATACTTAAACACTTTTCATCGATGTAAGATTTAAATTTAGGGCGTGGCAACTGCCTCTCCATACCATTATATGTGTATATCTTTCTCTCTCTATATACATTTATATATACAGGGTATCGCTTAGTGTGCATTTGTTTATTCTGATCTTTCGCTAATTTTAAGCTCGTTCAAAACTCAGCCAAATGCGCGTTAAAGGAGATGAGAGCAATAAAGCTGGTTAGAGCGAGAGGGACGCTTAAAGCGAAAGAGTTGGAGAGGGAGATCGTAAACGTTGCGATGATTGGCGATGGCGTCATTAGCGACACGTTGCCGTGGCACAGTTTTTGTTTTTATCTCTTTTTTTTATTTGTTTTGTTTTGTTGCTTTGGTTTTTAGGAAAAGTGCAGTTGTCGCTTTGTTACCGTTGTTTAATTCTTTTTGCTCGTGCTACGATTTGGTTTATGGGTTAAACGGCGCTGGCAGCGCCACCTGTCGGTACAAACAAAGTTCAATGCGCTCTCAGCGAATAATTTTGCGACTGCATTGCGAGAAAGGATGGAAGGCTGGCTAGAAAGTGAAATAACTTGCAAAAAGAAAAAAAAAAAAACAGAATTCGGAACTCAAAAGAGAGACACAAAAGACGTTTGCCGTTATTGTTGTTGTTGTATTTTCTATTTTCAAGTATCGACTACAGCTAAACCTCTTCCCGTCTTCCACGTCGCAAATGTTGCCCAGCAACTTTCTATGAAAAAATTCACTTTTTCCTCAAGTGTGTGTTTTGTTGGCGACGACGGCGTCGGCGACGCAACGTTTGTCTCGGTTCCAATCAGGCTTTATAAACACACTCCCTACCCGCAACTCCCCCTCATCGTTGCCTCAAGCCCCTTTTCTTCCGCGTTGCCACAGTTTGTTGTTGTTTTTGGCAAACGTCAAATGTCGACATGGATTAACACGTTGCCGCCAAGTCTGCGTCTCAGGTTTTTCCAATGCCCCAATAACAACAACAACAACAACAACAACAGCAACAACGACAACTACAAGAAACCAACATTAAGAAATGTATAGAAAAAAGAAAATTTGCAAAACCTGTTGATCGCATGAAATTATAGCCACCATATGCCAAACGAGATAGTCGCACAGTCGCACTTGGCTTAAAGGAGGTTGGTGGATGGGTGGGAGTGTGGTTGGAGGGTGCCAATGTGCCAAGTAATGCGAGTAATACAAAATATCACATTTACTGTTCAATTGAAAACTGAAAGTCACAGCGCAGGTGACAAAAAAACAATAATTTAAATATCAATTACAATTTCTCAAAATTACTTTCGTTATTAGAATTAATTATAATTATAATTATAATTATTTTATTACAAGCATTTTATAATTCTTTTTTTTTTTTTTGTAGAGATAAAATGCTCTTAGTGTAATTCAAATAATATGCAAATTATATTGTTATTTACATTATCTGTTTAAGAAGAAGCAGAACTAGAAGAACTGGAAATCCTTGAGGGTTTACTATTATTACTATTAACCAGATATATGTATTCCAAATAGTAGTTTCTGCTCTTAACTGAATCAACTCAAATATTGACTTATTATGAATATATATATTTATTTTTTTTTTGTGTGTGTCAAACTTTAATTCATTAAAATCGATTTGTTTGTCGAGCTGATTTTGTTGTTCAATATGATCTCATCCAACAGGTTGTTGACTGGCAATTCTGCCAAATTTTATTTGCATGTGTTGGTATGCAATACGAAGAAGAAGAAGAAGAAGCACCTGTACCTAGTTTTAGCAATGTATTCGAAATTGAAAGCCGAGATCAGAAAACAAGTAAGAATGCTCAAGTCGTGTGAGTTATTCTAAAGAACGAAGCTGAAAAGTTCTCGTACACCTCTGAAACGTAAATATGTTTTTATTGAAAAAAATTACTGTACTTTACACACGATTAGAATTGATTAATATTTAAATTGATTGCTCCGTTTTTGTTGCAATTTTTCCGATTAAATCAAAGTTATTAATGAAATTAAATGATAACTTTAGTTTTTATAGTCTTCTGAGACTGTCAAAAAAAAATAATTGTATATATTTTGTAACATCGAAGCTGCCAATTTCTGCCTCTGACAAATTTCAATCAGTTTCTTTTTATTACGATTCAATTTATAATTACTTAATGTTTCATTGTTCCATATTAGGCAGCTTATATTAATCATCAATTAATAATTGATAGATTATAATTGTTGTGTGTAACAGTATTTAATTTAAGACACAAAACTGTAAACATCTGACTAACATACTTTATATATATATATATACCGACAGTTTGACTCTCGTCTTAGTTTCTATTTGAGATCCGGCCATCTCCAAACTATTACAAAATTGGCCCAAATGCGTAAAATTTACTTGCCAGTAAAAATTTGATTTTATGCATGTGTCTCAAATCAAAAAAAAAATTCGCGTGTCTTCTGGAAAATATTACAAAAAATTGCGTTGCGCATACGCCCTGAAAAACAACAGAAGAATAAAAAGAAGCTGTAGAAAAACTAACGTTTCTTTAGTCTGATGCATTTTGCAACCGTTAGGAAACAAACACAAAATGCAACAACATGTAGAATGGCTCGACTAAAAGATGCCCTGTAAAATTGCTTTAAATGCTTGCGCAAATTTTTAGTCTATTTTACACTGTGGAAAATATAGTCTATGAATGTGCTTAAACTCAAGTGTTTCGTTTTTCTAATCGGTTATTACCTGTTTTTTTTTAGAGAAGAGAGAAAAATTTGCATCTTAACTTTATTTATTTTTTAGATTTAATTAAAAAACGATTTACAATCTCAAAGTTTTTGCTTTATATTCTGTATAATGACAATATTTCTTGGCCAACCCGTTTCACTTTCCGTGTGTACAGGGTACAAACAAAAACAAAGACGAAAAACAGAGCAGAAAAAAAAAAAACAATCTATAAATGAATTGACAAAAAAATAAAAAAAAAACCAAATAAATGCGGCGCGACTCGGTTCAGTTTCGGGCTTTAAGCTGATTACATGATGCGAAATTCAAGTTATGCTATAATTCTGCATTGTTTGCCCAATGAGCCGTGCGGGGAGTGGGTAGGGGGGTGGGGTTGGCGCACGGGAAAAACACAAGGCAGGGTGGGGCTGTCAACAACAAGCAATCGTAACAGCGAAAGAGTGGGAGAGACAGAGAGAGAGAGAAAAGAAGAAGTGAGATCGACTTCGCTTTTGTTTGTTTTTTTTTTTGTTTTTTTTTTCAGTATTTGCTCTGATTTTGTATTAGTTTTTTTTTTCTTCCAACATTACGTTTCGCATATTTCCCATAAACCTAATTAAAAAGCTTTTGTTGTTGTTGTTGTTGTATTTACGCAACTATTTGTGTTGAATTGCATGTTTATAGAAGTGGGGTTGCTGGGTGTGGTGCGTCTTACACATGTTTTTACTTATGGATTTCTGCTGGATTCTAAATGCTTTGCTCTACGCACAAAATTGCCCCAAATCAAAAAATGCAGCAAACCATAAAACTTTTGTTGCCACAAGCAGCAACAAGAGCTACACCCACTGCTGCTGCTGCTGCTGTTGCTGCTGCTGCTCTTGTCTCTCGTCTGTCGTCTGTCAGATTTTCACCCACACTGCAACTGGTTTGAGGTGGGGGGGTGCATTGTGTGGCACAGCTGCTGCTTGGCCTATGCGGAAGTAGCAGCGTCTTAGCGTTTTTTCATTGTTGTCGCCCAGAATCTTGGTTGTTGTTGTTGTTGTTGTTTCTCATTGACGAAATAAAACACACATTTTTGATGGCCTACTTGTTTCTCCAAAAGGTATTCTAATTTTGGCACATAAACTATTGTATATATATATATATATATATATATATATATATAGGTCATACTTTGCTTTGATAATATAATTCAATATAACCACAAACTGAACAGAAGGGAAACAAAACAAAACAAAAGCAAAATTGTTGCGTCCATCGTCACTAAAAATCCAAATACCCCCTATCCCCCCACCCCCCTCCTATCCTATTCTTCGTCAGCTCCATTTGCTATGCCAACACAACCACAACATGTGTACACTCAGCCACACCCTCCCACACACACACAAACACACACACACACACATGACGCATGGCATAAATTATTTTAAATTACTTTTAATTGGCAAAGTTTTTATTTTATTTTATTTTCTTTTTTTTTTCTTTTTGTTGGGTGCTTAATAATTTAATTGTGGCTCTTGCGTTTTGTTAATCATAATTTGGACGATGTGTAATTTAACACTAGGTTCAACCAATTATTATTGGTTTCAATTTCAATTTGCTTGGTTTGATCTTTAAAGTTTTACAAAAAAAAAAACCATGATATTTTTGTAAATCTCAATTTATATTTAAAGCTTTTTAAATGACAGTTTTTTTTTCTTTCTTAAATGCTAAATAGAAAGAACGGTAAACTTATATACACCGAAGATTAAATAGCCTTGCCGACGGCAAGTCTAAATTTCATTATTATTCAAAAATTTTCAGTTGAAATGTTCGTAAATAGTGAGTTTTAATCGGATTTCTTGACTAGCCACAAACAACAAAAATTCGATCAGAGCTCGAAACATATTCTGACCAATATATACCAAGTCTCACAGAGATATCTTCAAGATTGAGCTACTAGTTAAAGAATTATATATTCTTATATCTTATATCCTTTATATATATATATATATATACCTAATGCATTACACATATCACGACAAAATTAGAATACCCACTGCAAAGTGCATTAAAATAGAAATCGTCTGAATTGGATCTCTTTAAGAAAGCCACAAGTTAAATATTAAAGATTTACAAAATGCAATATTCATGATAATCTGTGAGGCATAAATCTTTGACATATTTATTTTTATAATTTAAGCTAATTTATTGAGTTTTCGACGTTTTTTATAATGCTTTCTTCTTTTGTACAAAATTGAAGTCAAGAAGTAGAATTCAAATCAGAAAAGTGACTATTATTTCTATGAATTTATATATATATATATATATATAATAAAGTTTTTATGGATTGATCGCAGTTATCCATATGTCTATCAGTATATATATACTATATATATATACTATAGTTTAAACTTCTGATTTTAAGCACTGGACTAAAAGTTCTTTGGGATTTATGCAGGGTAAATTGGACTTTAGTCGAGTATTTTTTGTTTTGCATTCTTTCAGCATGCCACATCTGTGTGTCTGTGTGTCTGTGTGTGTGTGTGTGTGTGTGTGTGTGTGTGTGTGTGTGTGTGTGTGTGTGACGTAACCAACAAACAGCTGTTTTTTAAACAGTGCCCATTGACTGGAACGCTGCCGCTTGGCAGGTGGGCAAACTAATGCCACGCCTGCTGCGTCCCCCCCCCCCCTTAGCCATCGCTGCCCTTGCGCGGAGGCCAGTGCGAAGTTCTCTGCTGCTACTGCTGCTGCTGCTGCTGTTGAAAAGCGCCTCGGCAAGTGCATTGAACTCGAAAGCGAGAAATTCTTATGCAAAAAGCAGCAGAAAAAAAAAATATTAAGCAGAAAAAAAAAAAGAACGTTTTAAAATGAACGCAAAATTGCTGAGCAACGCTGATGTCGATGTCGATGTCGACGTCAACGTCAACGTCAACGGCGACGGCGACTCCAACTTCAAATTGAGCTTCAGTTTATGGTCTTCACACAATTACATACGATATTATTACTTATTACTATTATTATTATTATTATTTTTGTTTTTTTTTTCATAGCTTGTGTTAAATGTGGCCAGACAACAGGCGCCTTAATTCGAATGTTGAATGTGAAAATGTGATGGATGCCACAAGTGCCGGCAATGCTCCCTACCCAAAACCACTTCAAAAATTGCCCCCATCCACCTCCCCCCCATTCTATTGCCTTCTCCTACTAAGCACTCCGCCTCCGCCCCACGCACTGAGACATCATTTTGTGTTGGAGTTTGTTACTTTTCTATACCCTTACAAAGCGTGTTTGGGTTTTTTCATTCAGCTTGTGTGTGTGTGTGTGTGTGTTGCTGTAAGGATTATAATAATATAATTAATAAAAATAAACTAGATCTGCCGAAAGTTCTCGTTGCTACCCAAGGCAAACTTAAAACATTACTTAACGAGCGAAAAAACAAAGCATTATCTTTTGAAAAGCATTTTTTGTATATATTTTTGTAAAGTTGATTCATATTTTTATCGTTTTCTTATTAAATTGGCAATTTATTTTGCTGGTTGCTTTAAATGATCATTAAACTCTTGTTCATTATACAAAGACTAAAAACAAAGCTTAGATAAACTAGTACAAAATACATATATTTTTTTTTAAAATATTTATATATTTTTATCAAAATATGTCCACTAAATGATGTTTTAGAAAGTTTTTGTTCTCGTAGGACTATGAATAAATATAAATCTGTATATATATATATAATATATATGTATATATATTTAGTCGTCAGATTATATTTATTTCTATATGATACATTTTCTTGATAGTTATTTAATTGCACAGATTAATTTATAGGGTATTTAAACGTCGGATATTTGACAATCATTATTTTGTTTTGACTTTTTTTTTTTGGGTCGTGCTGGGTCGTCTCATTTACACATCTCTATTCTGCTCCCCAAATCATCTCTCTTCCTCTCTCCCTCTCATTATGTCCGTCTCTTCAAATTAAAACAGTATTTTTTTTATTTTTTTATTATTTATCTTGATGTTGTTGTTGTTGTTGCTGTTACATTATTATCACATTCGCCTCGTCAAGAACGTGAAGGAAACGAAGTGAAACGAACTTTGTAATTTTTGCAGGGCCGCTCAACAAGTGTTCGTCGAGAGGGGGCAGAGTGGGGTGCTGCGCAGAGGGACAACGGGATGTCGTAAAGGCGATGAGATTAAATTATTGAATCTGATGCGGGCAAGCCGAAAGGGGAGTTGTTGACGCGTACTGTCTGGGGAAAGGGAAGGGATAAGCAGTTACTTAGTTAAACTCAGTTGCCCATTGTCTGTGGCTCTTGTTGTTGTAATTCTTTTCTTTTTCTATTTCTTTTTTACTTCCAAGTGCATACAGTTTTTCACAATTTTTGCACAATTTTCCGCACACAGGCAACAGACAAACGGCATTTGACGCAGTTGCAGTTGCAGATGCATTTCTAATTTGTTAGTACCGCTGTCTTATTAGCAACACGCATGCGTGCAATGCCAGGCATCGGCGGCAACAAACCAAGGGGTATATGGCTGCATTGGTGGTGTTGGTGAGGAGGAGGAGGTTTTCTGTTATTTGCTTTTGTCATTTTCTTGTGCTTTCTTGCTGCGCGCGCATTCAAAATGGTATTTTTATTCTTGGCGCCGCCTGAAAGCAGGCAATCATTTTTTGCCCTGCTGTCGCTTAGGGTAACTTTTAGTTCCGCCGCTAGTTGCTAGATGGCGCCAGTGTACATGCAGAGGGCTCTTAAAACAGGAACTTAATGAATATGGAATGGTAATCCATTGACTACCACCAACTAGTGGTCACTTAGAATAATGAGACACCTAAGCTTATACAAACAGATGTGTGCTTATTATTTATGCGCAAATGGTGCCATAATTCAGCGAAGATTGATCCTTTTTCATGATCTGATTCATAAAATTATGTGATATGTTTGCTGTATCACTTTGACTTCCTAATTTATTGTTACTTTCTTATACAGTTATTAAACATATGTTTATATCCATCTCTCTCTCTCGCTCTTTTGCAGAATTGGAGGGCGAGCTGACGCGTCTAATAAAAACAATTCCCTGGGGACCATTGTACTGTGTGCTGCAGCAGGACGATCAAACATTTACCGCCTACTGCAGCGAGGAGATTTCGGTGAGTGGCGAGTTGCAAGTGAGCAACAAATAAATATTTAAATATATACCTAGTTATAAATAAATAACAGATTTTTGGTGTTTAGCGAATAATTTTTGAATGCAAAATGCAAAATGCAAATAGCCAGCAAGTAGCGAGTAACGAGAATCGAATAACCAGAGTCGAGTAACGAGAATCAAATACCAATAGTCGAGAAACGAGAGTCAAATAACAAGAGTCGAGTAACGAGAGTCGAGTAACGAGAGTCGAGTAACGAGAGTCGAGTAACAAGAATCGAGTAACGAGAGTCGAGTAACAAGAGACGAGTAACAAGAGTCGAGTAACAAGAGTCGAGTAACGAGAATCAAGTAACAAGAGACGAGTAACGAGTAAAGTGTAATGTGCCATGTTTGGCGAATTAAGCATTGTATCCGTTAGCAACTTACATTAACTTGACACACCACATACCACTATATACATATATGTACATATTCTATCGCTCATCGCATATGTATGTTGTGTTTATGTATTGTATCTCTTTTTCCAAACACTCTCTTGCACCCACTAACATGGACCATAAAACGCTACTAACTTGTAGATATTCCCGGCTACGCCCAAAAAGGAGCTTGAGGTGGGTAATGCTCACTTACATGTCAACATGCAATACTAACTACATTTATAACAAAATATTTAAATATTATATATATATATATATATAACTATATTATATTTATATATGTTATATAGCTGGGCGATGTGTGCTATGAGGATATACCGCGAGTGCGACTCGATCGCGTCCGACGTCCAGCCAAGGCGTTGTGGGATGGTCCACCCACGCTGGCCGAGGAGAACGAGGACTCAGACTCGTGCTCCGGCTCCGGCATGAACGGCCTCAACGACATCGTGCTGAACACAACTCTCTACAATGATCTAGGTAAGTTTCAATTACAGTTAAAAAAAAATGGTTTGTTCTTTAAACATGCGCAGATACTTTAGAAATTCTTAAATTATTACAAATATCACTAAACAAAAAAAAACCATCGAAATGAAGAAATTCATTTAAAAAAAGATGTAAAAAGTATTTTTCACTTGACTCAAAGTATTTTTCTTTGCTGTAGATTTTCTCTAAGTGTGGTCTCAGACTTGTTTTGGGGGGAGGGCGCTTATTGAGTTGACACCTTTTTTTGGGCTGCCCTTTCGGGGTGTTAAACACCAACCCACCTTCCCCCACCCTTCTGTTAGCTGTTGCGGTCAAGCGGCGCCTTAATTGCATTGACCTACGACTTGGGAACAACGGTAATTGCGAGTTTTGTTGTTGTTATTGTTGTTGCTTTTGTTATTGCTTTCGTTGTTTTCGTTGGTTGAGGCTCGGTTACTGATCATATCATTACCCTTACCCCCCCAACCCATCCACCTCCCTTCCGCTCCAACTGATTGTGTGTGAAAAGGCACTCAGGAAATTTGTCTGTAGCGTCGTCCGTCACGCATGCCAGCACATTAAGCACAATAGCAAAACACAGATAGAAAGAGAGGCAAAGAGAGAAAAAGAGAGCATGTAACAGGGCAGTGTACACCCGACACACGGCAGCAATGCCGAACACGCTAATGATGACAATTTATGCGCAACTGAGCAGAGCTGCCCAGGCGACAAAAATTGGTTGCCTTCAAAATCGATTGATTAACATCTCTGTCTCTGTGCATTTCTATATGCGCATAAATTTTTTTTTTCGAATTTGCCAAGCTAAGAATGTTTGGAACTTGAAAGATTTGGTTACATTTGGTTAAATGAATTTGCATATTTGAATTTGTAATGCAAATGAAGTGAACATATAAAGATATATACTCTCTCCCTACAATATATACAATATATTTTATTTGGCATTGACAAGTAGGTTTTTTTTTTATTTAAACCGATAATTTAATACTTTGTTGTAGTACATGTTGAATGTTTAGAATGCTTGAGCTAAATTGAAGAACTTAATGCTTTGCTTTCTGTGCATTTATCATAATCGCAATCTCCATCGCTGTTGTTATCGGCTCATGTTATTTGGCAATTGTTTATTATTTCCATTTCTTTAAGCGTTGCACACTTTTTCACCTATTCATTCATTCATTTGCCCAATCGTTGGTCACTCATTAATTGTTGTTGTTGTATGCTCATGTTGTTAATGGCTGCGTATCAAGGCTGTTGCTGCTGCTGCTTGGCCAATTCAAATCTATATAGCCACCGAAGCGGAGACTGCGCAGGCGTTGCTGCTCGACACCAAAACTGAAATGCAATTAAAACTGCGATTAGCTCAGCTTGCTGTTTGCTGCTGCTTCTTCTCCTTGTGTTTAACTTTTCTGCTGCTGCTGCTTCTTGTTCTTCTTATAGTACTACTTTTTTCTGGCTGTAAATGTAAACAAAGTATACAACACAACAGCAACATAAACACCGAAAACACTTGCAACGCTTAATGCGTTAGCAACTTAGTTCGGTTGCCAAACCGTTCCATCAATGAACCGAGAACACTGACCGAGAGCGAGAGAGGAAAAAAATGAGAGAGCAAATGACAGCCAGTCTCTTTGCCTTCTAACGTGTCTCATTTCCGTTGCGTTCCATTTCATTGCAAGTCAATGCACTGTGGCTCAAATGTGCTGTAAATGTTCGTCAACTCTATTGTGTTGTTTATGTGTTTTTATCCAAACAAGACTGACAAAATCCGCACAAAAATTCATTAGTTTAAAAAATAAATTCTTAGTATGAGCATGATTGATATTCAGTTAATAACAACTGAACGATAAAAAAATGCTCATATAAATACGTTGCTGATTGCCACATTCATATTCTTATAAACTTTTAAAATTGTTATTTAGACATTTCACTTAAAAGAAAGATGAATACAAAAGTGACTTTGACTTGAATTTTGTTGCATGCTTTCCTTAGCAGCGTTCCACTGTGCCTGATTATGGCCAGCTTTGGCGTTGCTTTGCTGCTCTTGCTGCGTTTTGGTTCGGTTCGATTCGTTTCAGTCCACTTTAAGCTTCCGGCGCAGGCGGTTGGGTTCGTTAATCGTTCGGCAGAACTCACTTCGGTGTGTGTTGTGTGTTTTTTTTTTTTTGTTTTTTGAGCACTTGCTGTTTAGATTTTAGTGTTTTTTTTCTTTCGGTTGCGCTCGATTCACAGCTGAGTGGCGGCTGTATTGTTTTTTTGTTGGTGTTTTTTATTATTTTTTTTTTACGACTTGTCTAAACAAATTACGATAATACAAATTTTTAAATTTTGTTATTGTGGGTGAATGATAAATTGCTGCGCGCAAAATTTTTGTATTCCGTTGGAAAATATTTTGTAAAACTATGCGGCACGTTGCGAATTCGAAATGAAATGTTCTAAAAATAAAATTCAAACAACAAACAAACACACAACTAGAACTAAAACAAATCAACTTACGAGGCGAGGCACAGAGCCCCCGAAAAACTAAGCGAAAAATTGCCAGTTCAAAACTGGGCAACAACAAAAACAACAGTACACAACACACACGCGCGCACGCACACACGCACACAGCTCATCATTTTCAACCTCATCATCTGGGCTATAAATTTAGCAAAAGCAACGGAACCAAATTGTTCTACAAAGGAAAACGTATCAAAAACTAAAGAAAAATAAAAAAAAAAAAAAAAAAACGCCCACAAATGCACGCGGCGCGAGTTTTGTGCGCGTTTCTTAAAAACGTCGAGTGAAAGAAACTGCAAAAGGAAAGAAAGAGCAAAAAGAACAACAACAGTAAAACTTGTGTGTAAAATGTAAAACTGAATTAGGGAAATGAGCGCTTGACACCAATACACCAAGCAATGCAGGGGGGAAGGGGAAGGGGCTGAGGCCCAAAATTCACCGGAAAGTCAATGATTGTTTTTGTTGTTGGTTGTTGGGGTTAGTGTTAACCGTTTATAACCGCTAGAAGCGCATCCGGACAAACATTTGTGACAAGACATGTTTTGGCGAAAAGAGGGCAGGTGGGGTTGGGTTGGGGTCTGTTAGTTATCCATAGGCCTATGCAAATCAGAATGCTAAACTATGTCAGACGCATTTGGCCAAGTTAACAACACGCACAAAAACCGCTTAAAAGAAAGCGAAACAAAAAGAGAATTGTAAAAAGCAAAAGCTTAAAAAAACGCGCCAATTGACACCAATTAATTAATTTGATGCACATGACCCACATTTTATTTATAACAACAACTGCGAATCTAAATATACAAATAAAAACAACCACAAACAAAAAACTGCAAAAATACGCATTTTATGCATTTTGCCATTGTTGTTGTTGAAAACTTTCTTTTTTCTTTTTCTTTTTTTTTTTGTTTAGTTTTGCGCATAGAAATAATTGAAAATACGTGTGTATCTTAAATGCATTAATCAAATGCACTAGTGCAACACCAGACCACAGCCTCCCCCTTTTTACTTGTACCCCTTCCCCTTAGCCACAGCATCAAAGTTGTTGTTTTTGTTTTGCCCCGTGGCAACGCAGCGTGCGAGATGCAAGATTGTCCCAAAGACAACTCAACAATTGCAACCGCAACATCAAATTCAAGTTTTAACTACACAGCTAAACACACACTCTCTCTCTCTCTCTCTCTTTTGTTGGCACTATTTTTTTTTATTTGAAAATGGATATATATATATAATATTATTATATATTTTTATATATTTTTGATATTTTAATATATGCTATTATTTTATTTGATTAAATTTAGTTTAATAAAGGTTTTAACTTGTCCCAAAACTTGAAAGCACTTTCTGCCGTTATGTGAAATACCTTGAAAACTATATAATTCAGATTAATAATTATTTGTCTATAAATATTGGTAACGATTTCCAAAAATAAGTATCCAATTTATTTATAGACTTTTCTGTTAATTTCGTTTGACACACTGACATAAACTTTAACAATATCTGCCAATTGGTAATATTATTTTTTGGTCTTTAAAATTTACTGCCAAATGAAGAAATATTTTGTGTTCTTCAGTCTTTTTTTTTTTTATATATATATAGATTTTACAGCATTTGGACAACATAAATTTGAGTCGAAATTTATTCGTCACTTTTTTTGCATTATTCTATTTTATATATATATGCAAAAGATTTTTACTTCCAGATATTGGTTGTTGTTTAGCATATATGATATAAATAAATAAATTATAGTATATTATAAAATAGAATCCAAATTAGTTTACATGCATCACGAAAATATACTTTTTCATATTTGTTCAGTAACAAAACGATTCGAATTTCGTTAATGGTTTTGGGTTTCAATCGGTAAATTAAGGTTTAATTTTCTGTCCCCCTGACACAAGGGAATTTTGTGAAATTTTAGTTGCTTCTCTGGTTCTCAATTGCAATCGATTAATAACGGTTCCTGTTCCGCTTTCTACTTTAAATCGAGTGCTAACAATCCATTATTTTCTCAATATTTTTTGATAATATTATAATTAATTCGCACTCGCTTCAAGTTCATTCTAAAAATACTCTAACATTATTTTTTTTATGTTTCTGGAGTTTTCAAAAAGGCAAATAGAAACAATGGACGCTCCCATTTGTTAGGTGGGGTTAGCTAAGACGAGGGGCAGGAAGGGATTGGGATTGGGTGGAGCGGGCAGTGATGGGAGCTGCCATTGTCTGATGATGATGAATGCCATTGTCTGGCTGCTGTTGTTGTTCAGCTGTCGCGTCGCATGTTGCGGGTGAAATTGGCAATAACAATAATAATAAAAAAAGAGGAGGTATAAAAAAAAAAACCAGCAGCAGTAAGAAAAACATCGCCAGCGTTTTGCTAGCGTTTTTTTTTTTGTTTTTTTTTAACGCCAGCTGAGTTGTTATTGTTTGTTGGGTCTCTCTGTGAAATTCAAAGGGAATGCAATGGATGCAGATGGGGGGGGGGATGGGGATGGTGATGTGGCTGGAACTCTTGTCTGCTACACAACTCCAGATTGATGTTGCAGGTGCAGGGCTGTGGTAAGACAAACGCTGTTGCAGAGAGATACAAATGTATCTCGTTCGAGAAGAGTTTCGCATTTCGCATTTCGCATTTGGCAGTTTGCATTTGATTAAAAGTGAATTTCGCTCTTTTTGTATCCGTTACTTTGATGTTGTCTGTTGTTCGTTGTCGTTGCTCAATTGAACCATTTAAGAGGCATTACTAAAAACAACAACCAACAACCCACAACAACAACAATAACAATTAACAAATGCCGCATATATTCAGTAATTCATATGTCATAAATATCTGTCACTCACTGGCTGGTGTGTGTGTGTGTGTGTGTGTGTGTGTGTGCATGTAAATGGCCTGTTCGCACTTTGCACAAAAAAAAACTGTGCGATGTCGTCATCATAATAATGATCATCAACATCAACATCATCATAATTATCATCTTTGAAGTGGCCCCGTCGTGCAGTCAATCTACATATGGCAATTGTTTCCACTTCCAATTCGAGCTAGCCAATTATATAATAGACACACAGACACACACACAGACACACATATTTGTTCATACATCACACAGATCCACAAAGAGCACTTGTGCCTCTGATTATTTACGAGTGTTTCGAGTCTATTTTTAATCAGAGTTAGCCAAGTATTTGCTAAATGCATTTACATTGCCAGAATGCAGCCAGTCTTCTTTTAAAAGAAAGTTTCAGTTTAAGATATAAATATATATATATATATTTATAGGAAAATTATATCATTTGATAAGAAAGCATAAATATTCAAGTCAAAAAGAAAATGCAAATAAATATATATAATTATTTCTAATCGTTTCCAGTCCGAATTCTTGATCCATTCTTATAACTCTAATTCTTTTCATTCATTCGTTAAATTGATAAAAATCCATTAACATTGATTAATGGAAAGTTTTCATAGTAATAGCAAAGAATTTTGCATGTATTATAATTACATAATTAAACTATATTATTATGATTGTAATTAAACCAAATTAAACTATATTATTATGTTTATAATTACAATATTATCAAGTTGATTGCATTTTCTCTAGAGTTTTCTGCTTTCTTTCTAAAACCCCTCTTCTAGAATTGACTACAGATCGGCTCTATATAAACAATCTGACTCGTATGCCTCAGTAAACTGAGTTGGCTGCTCGCTGTTTATATTATACTGTACTGAATGGCCTTAGTCCCTCCCTGCCCCTGCCACACACATGCACTGTGTGTGTGTGTGTGTGTGTGTGTGTTGTGTTTGGGGCCATCGGTTGGCAGTTGATCGCAGTTACTTGTATCTAAATAGTTTTTAGAGAGGGGCCCAGGGTCACTTTTTGTTCAGATTTAAGTTTTCAGATTTTAGATTTGATTTGTTTACACGAATGTTTATCACACATTGAGATGCGTTTGAAATCATTTCCAAAAATACAAAATACAAAATAGTTCAATTGAACAGTCTCTCTCTCTCTGTCTCTCTCTCTCTCTCTCTGGCACACACTCTCTCAGTCTCTTTCACTCGTCTGCCATGCCGAGAAATCAGATAAATTTAGCGAAAAGAAAATAAAAATAAAGTAAAAATAATCGCGTAAACAACCAAACTGGGCAGCAACTAACCAACAGCAATAAGTTCACACAATTCTGCCATTAAAAAAAAAAAATAAAAAAAAAATAACATAATGCCTCCCACCCCCTACCCGTACACCCCTCGCCCACACACGTTTCAAGGCAAAAGCAAAAACAAAGAGAGTCGAAGACAGCGTGTTGGAGTCACAAGAGGAGGGAGGAAACAGAGGAAGAGCGATGGAAGCATTAAACAGTTAAATTGCTTTATGTGCCCATTTCAACATCTGAGGCTCCGTTGGGCGCAACTTGGGCCCTCCGTAAGACTCCCTATTTCCCCCACCCCCCACCCACCAAACTGCTCGTGCCCTGTTTTGGCAACAACAACAACAACAACAACAAATACATTCATAGTTAGTAGTTTTTTGCCCCTGCAAAATAATTTACATAATATGCAACACATGTTTGCACGAATAACAGGCCAAACTAAAAATAATTCAGAATGCTGTAGTCGAGTGAGCTCAACTACAATATACCCTTTAATATTGTTATAATATTCAAATTTTATTGGCAAATTTCCGTTTAAAAAGTTTTGCTACTAAATGTGACTAGGCTAACTCATTGGCAAGAGTAAAAAAAAAGCCCAAACTGATATATATATATATATATATATATATATATATATATATATATAAATTTTTAACCATAACTTGGATGCTACTTATCCGATCGCAAAGAAGTTTGGGTAGTTTACTTATAATACATATTGCATATTATAATGCATATTATTTGTTAATAAGAAGATTCAGATTGGGGCTTTTATTGTTATCGGAAATCAAAATGTATCGATAATCGAGAAACAGTGGCAGTTATCGATCAAATAAAGCAAACTTGATCGGCTTCGGATATACGAAAAACCTATTTAAAGTCTCTGATATCTGCGTGTTTATAAAGAGAGATGGGCAGTCGCACATGGCTATATCGACACGACTATTCATCCTGAATAAGAATATATATACTTTATACATTTGCGCAAAACCAGTCTAGCTTTTTACCCATTTTTAATGGGTGGGGAGCAGTTCGGCAGGAGGTGCTGCAACTGTTACATAGCGACCCTGTCAACCCAGACCTGAGCGGTACCTGTCTTCCCGCAAGCTGGCTACCTTAACACCTACCCACAACTCGGCTACTTTCAGGCAACAAACAACACCAAACAACAAGCCATAACATTTTCAAGCCATAGTCCAAACACATAATTTTCCCCCATTTTCCCTCATTTTCCACAATAGCTAGCAGAAAATAAACCGCTCGCTGCTGCAGCGTGTGAAAAGTTGCGTTGTCTTTGGATTGGCTAAAAAGTGTGTCTCACTCACAATTATAATAAATAGGTTAGAATGCTTTAGATTTTTTTTAGACAGAGCTCGACTAGCAGATACCAATAATATTATTAATTACTTGAGCAAATTGAATAAGATCTATATCAAAATGAGATGGTTTCAGATAATCTTTATTTTTATTTAGTTTGGTAATTTATTTTCAAAAAATGTTAAATCTTAAATCTAAAAGCATTGCAATATCTTCAATATG
Source organism: Drosophila longiperda (assembly GCA_035042125.1). Taxonomy (NCBI): domain Eukaryota; kingdom Metazoa; phylum Arthropoda; class Insecta; order Diptera; family Drosophilidae; genus Drosophila; species Drosophila longiperda. The sequence continues at coordinate 963,362 of JAWNLV010000179.1, forward strand.
CAGATATCTGTACTATTATAGATATATTTAATGACGGACTATTAATTGCTATCGGAAATCGATTATTAAACAACGTGAACTGCTATCGAACTATTAAAATAAACTTGATACGCTAATTTATTTTCCAAATATGTTTTTAATTAAAAATTAAGTAAATATATATTTCTTCTTCATTATACCCCTTTGTCCTAATTTTTTAGTGTTAATGAAAGGCATCTGAAACAATTGCAAAGATGAGCATGGAAAAAGTTTTACATATAATGATGGCAAAATTTGTCTACAAAAAGATATTGCGCGATTAATATTTTAATCGTATGCAGTAAGCAAAATCGTGCATATTTTTTTTTTAATTTTTAAATTTCAAATTAAAAAACAAATTTCTAGAAATACTTTCCGATTTTTGGGTGTACTTTCTACATTTGATGACAATTTGGTTTTTTTGTTAGTGTAGATCTGTTTAGTTATAAGTTCTGCAATTTACTTCATCATAATATTTGAATATCTAAATTTTCATTTAATTTCCTGTACCATAACTATACCTTAACTCTGAGAACTCGATATTTTTTATGTAATTGAATTTTCCCAATTATATTTCTCTGTCTAATATATCTTATTATTATTCGCAATAAATAATTAAACGCAAACTCGGAATTTTATATTTTCCAGTTTTTTGTTCCTAAAATGCAATCTTCATGGTTATAATGAATATTCATCATTAAATATAAATCGCATAAAAAATATTACAGTTTTTTCTCAGCACAAAAAATATGCTGATAACGTGTTTTTTTGTTTTTGACGGATCATGATCAGATCAAGTTATTTGGTATCATTTGAGTTTGAGCATTAAAATTCATGGCTTGTTTTGTGTTTTTTGCTTTTTCACTTTGAATAGAAAGACAATTGAAGACTTTTTTCACATAGCTTCTCGCTTCACTATAAATGGGCAGTGACATAAAAAAAAAAAATAACCGCAAATATCCGTACCAAAAAAAAAAATAAATTAAAAAAAAATAGCCGACCGGACGAACTACAATAAACAACAATTTTCACTTATTTTTTTTTTTTTTTTTTGTCATTTGCTGTCTTTTGACTGTTGTTGTTAATTAAATTTGACTGCGGCCAACGAGCGATCAACGACCACAGCAACAAACATAACGAGTACCTCACAAAAGCCTCGCAGTCCCCCTCCCCTACCCACTTTGGTGTTAGTGTTTTTCAGTTAACGTTTTGTGTGAGTAGATTTTTGTCTGTCTCTTTGTCTGTCTGTCTGCCTGTCTGTTGTTGTCAGTCTGTGCATTGTTCTGAATGAATCACATAAAAGGCAACACGCTTATGACTAACCCACCCCACACAGCCGTTTTGGGCTACCAGCAGAAGCAGCAACACCCCCAACACGCAGTACTTGCTCAACACACACACACACGCACACACAGGTATAACAAGTACTCAAAGCTTTGACTCTCTGTGTTCTGTGTTCTCTTTTGTCTGCCATCCTGTCTGTCTGTATGTTTGTCTGTTCATTTGTCACGTCTCTCTTTCATTCATTTTATTTGCAATTCTTTCGTCTTGTCATTCGTCTTGGTGCGTGTCGTACGCTTGGGTAGGTTGCTTGTGTGGATATTGAGTGGGTTGGTGGGGGGAAGGGGAGGTGTTGCTTTTGTATGTGTGTCGCAATTATCGGCGCAATCATCGTGGTCCATTTTGATGATCATTGCTGGAAAAAGTCAATTACTCGTCCGTGCAAATAAACTGCCCATAATGCCAGATATATATACATATATATATATGTAATTCTTTCTCCTTCTCTTTCTCTTTCTGTTTTTCATTCTTTACATTTGCAAATCTATGTAGCTCAACGTCTTGTTCATCATTTACCAATTCACCAATGCCAACGACCTTTAAAACTACTATAACTATCTCTCTCTCTCTCTCACTCTGAATTTAAACTGCGCTTGCATAAAGCTTCTTCCATCATATGGTCGACTGATTGCGACGGTAACAGCGACGCCAACTGCGACTGCAAGCAAGGTCTTTTGTTCTATGCGAAAATGCGACGACAGTTTCCCACGTCCTCCGCGGCGAAATGGCAACAGTCCCGCAGCGAAAAATGCCCAATGATGCCGAGGGATGCTCCATTCAAATAACATTCGCATTTTGGCATACATTAAAATCCCAAGCTTAATAATCAAGATCATTTGCCTTTTTTATGATCTCCACCTATTCTAATTTCTCATTATAATAAGTGTATGTATCTTAAGTTTTTCTCACTACTAAGTGAGCCATATAAAAAAAAGCTAGTAAAGTTTTATATATATATAATTATATGTAATTTTATTTTTCGCTCTAAAACTGGCCACGTTCAGTTTAAATCCTATTTTTGACTCACTAAACATTTAAAGGGAATACATACGCATAATTTGTTGATAATCATCAAATTTTATCAGACTCGAGTCACTTTTTGTTTTTGAAATCAACTTTAAATATATGCATTATATATTTACAAATATCATTTAAGCTCTTTCGGTTGTTCGTTTTTTATTTTCCACAAAATCGTGCGACTGTCGGAGTTATTTAGCCATAGTCTATGATCACTTTCCAATTGTAATGACAATTGCAATTTGATCAGTATAATTATCTTTGATCGTGTACATTATTCCGATAATTTGCTTGATTATTTTACGCTGCATTTGTGCGGCTGAACTATTATATGCGAAATACTTTTGAATTTCAAATAATTGCTGCGTGTCAGCTATTCTCAACTGTGTAAACATTATATTTAGCAGCGTAATTCTGATTAGATTTTTGCTTGTTGTTCTTCCATTGTAGATCATTAACCAAATTAGTCTAACAAGTTTCTAATATTATTAATAAAAAAAAAACTGATTTTTATAATGTTTGATTTTAATATACAAACAAAAATGTAACTAAAATTTCATTTTAATTTGCTGCTTTACAACTTTCTAGCGCACTTAATTTCAGGGAAGTTTAGCAGCGACCCTCGTAGAAAAAAAAGATATTTTTGAAGACAGCTGCGCCGACGTTAATGTTGATGCGACGTGCAAAAATGCAGCGCTGCCAAATTGTTCATTATACTAGCAAAAAACAATGCTGCGACCCGTGTGTGTGGCTGTGTGTCTATGTGTGTGTGTGTGTTGCCATATTGCTGCATTAATCAGCATTAAGTTGGCTGCAGCTAAATACGATGATTGCCGGATCGTCGCATCGGTTCGCTGCTTTATTTGGCGCATCCGCTGCGGTACTTTGTTCTACACACACATACACTCACACACACATACACACACACATATATATATGTATATATATAAAGAGCAGTCATATGTTTTTGTTCCATCCTATGACCATATGCGCACTTATATCAAATTCTGTCCATTTCTGGGCATTGGCTCGCACTTCCGTTCAACACACACACACTTTAGAGTCCTGTGTGTGTGTGTGTGTGTTGCGCACCTTGTGCAACGCTTACAGGTGCGACGTCGATGTCGACGTCACGCATCGCTGTGCTGAGAACAGCTGCTTCTCTCTCTCTCTCTCTTTCTCTCTTTGTCTCTTGCGTGGAGAAAGTGAAGCGGCTGGGACGGCGAAATTTATGTTTATTACCATAACTATAACCATAACTATAGATATAAATATATATATATATATATATATATATGTATATATCATCTACATATATATGGAGCGACCTCATCCGAAAGCTCTTTTCTTTTTTTATTTCTTTGTTGTTGTTGTTTTGTGCTCACGCAGCGGGTTGAGTTGAAGAAGGAATGGAGAAAAATGATTACGGAAAAGTAGAAAAGTAGAAAAGTGGAAAAGTGGAAAAGTGTGTTCATGGCAAAACGCACGCAATGCGACCAAAAGAAAAAATTCATTAACCACAACGCAGCAGCAACAACACTTGTGAAAAACTCGTACAGCCAACACACAATGTGTGTGTGTGTGCGTGTGTGTGCGTGTTTGTGTCTAGATGTGTGTTTTAGCAACGGCATAGAATTCAAATGTTTTGCGTGAAAGCTCGCATTTAAATATGCATCTTTTTTTTTCTACAAATAATCGATTACAGCTGACTAGTGCTCATCTATCTCCGTATCATACACGCATTCTCGGTGTAATCGATCAGCTTAAATCGATAACCGATAAGCGGTACACTAGATACAACTAAATCTTAAGCCCAGCTACCTATTGCCAGCAAAAGATCTGCATATTCGATTATTGAAATGGTTATCGATAAGTGTCGCAGACAGTAGCAAACGATAAACATTTTGAAATCGTTACCATTCCGTTCCAACTCGTCTCGCTCAGGTCGCGCAGCCAACGAGCGTAAAATTGTACAAGTTAAATGGAAAATATTTTGGCCAGACAACGATGACGAAAACAAAAATAAAATTTGTTAGCAATTTGCGGGGCAGAGAAACAACATAAGGTGGTCTATGGGCGGCTGGGGTGAAACTAAGACTACGACCAGCGACTAGGGCTGGGTTCCGGGCACAGTCAGGGTCAAAACCTTAAAGCCTTAGCCAACACGCCATAACCATAAATCTTAATTGCCAGCGCAGCCAAGCGAAACGCTGGCGTCGTTGGCACCGCTGCTAAGCCAGCTGCTGTTGCTGCTGTTGCTGCTACTGCTGCTGCTGCTGAGGGTGTTTCAAAGTGTCAGCAGAGTTAGTCAGTCAATGAGTTAGTCAGTTAGTAACGCGTTGCAGCTGTTTTGCCATTGATGTTGCGTGCGTTATGCGTTTACTCATTACTCGTTACTCGTTGTTAACTATTAACTCGACTTTTACTGCTCTTTACTGGTTACCCATCAATAGTTGCTCATCATTTAAAGTGAAAATTATTGCACGTTACTGTGAAGTTGTTTATTCGCTGCAACAAAAGCATTATAAGGCAATCAAACAATGCAAAAACAATGCCACAAAACCAACGCGTGTTTGCCGCTATTCGTTACTCGTTCGCATTGCTAAAGGCAACGAATATTTTGCTATAATCCACAGAACAAGATCATGTCACATCAAGGACAATTAGACTAAGAAAACGCAACACAAACCAAAAACATAAAAACAATAACAAAATACAATTAAAAATAACCAATTCAAATACCAAAAAAAAAACCAAAAATATCAAGAAGCAAAAACCATAGACTCAAAAAAAAAAACAACAACAAACCAAACAAAAAACAAGAAACGGAAACAACAACAAGAAGAAGGGAATAATAATAACGGAAAATGAATTGCGGCGCACTGCGCTCTGTCAGCGACGACGCGCAGCTGCAGACGACGACGCCGCAGCAGAAACAGCAGCAGCAGCGCAGCAAGCAGCGACTACAGCAGCAGCAGCAGGAACACCAACAGCAGCTTCAACTGCAGCTGCAGCTTCAGGAATCGCGGCGTAAAATGCATTCGATGCCGCGCACGGGAACGACGACGACAACGTCGACGTCACAGCTGCAACTGCAGTCGACGCCGACTGCGCAGTGTCGCGCAGTTGTTTTGGAGCAGCCGTTGCGGCGCAGCACGATGCCTGGCCGTGGGCGGGGCCTTGCCTCCTGTTTGCGTGGCGAACGTGACGATGCCCCAACGCCACCCATTCATGAAATGCATTGCGAGCTGCAGCAGCTACAGTTTCAACAACAGCAACAACTACAACAACAGCAACAACAGCAGCAGCAACAGGATCAATTTCAGTTATGCAGCGGCAGCATCTCTAGTGGCAACAACGTTATGCCTGCAACAGCGGAGCTCGAAGCAAACGGCAGGAGTAAGTAGTCTCAGTCCTTGCACAACTAATTGCAACAATGTTACATGTTACAAGTTGTACGGTAAATAAAACGTATAAGCAACTGTATAATTAGTTACCGTTAGAGGTTTTGCTTTCAATAAGCATAAAAGTTTATTTTGCGAATTGGCAGTTGAAAAACAAAAACAAAAAATGTGAATAACAAAACAGTATAAAAAATAACGGCAATGTTAGACATGCCGAAGATAATAGACTTTTTTTAAGGTGGCCTAAGAACCATCATCAATTATATAATAAAACTTAAAAGTTTAGTGATATTTGCTATGAATAAATAATTAGTAATTTTCCACACTTAACTGCAGATGTTAAGTTTAAATTACAACCGAGTTTCAAGTAGAATTTGAGAACATCTCGCCCGAGAAACACTCCCAAGTTGACACCCCATTTAAGATATATATGACAGTTAAGTTGTATGTTCAAAACTGAAATCATCAATTCGGTATTTATAAAATAAGTAAAAATTCTTATCGATTCAGGATCACAACGAATTAATCCCACTATCAGTAAAAATAAATAAATATTTCCCAAGCTGCTGACAGAAAAAATACGCACACAAATAAGAAATAAATATTAAGCAAACGTAAGAAAAGGTGGAATGGGAAGTGGGAAGGTGTAATGAGAATGAGAATGATTATTAAAATGAATAAGAAGCACATTGGAAACGAGAACTGGAAAAGTTGACAATGTTGATTTGTTAATGTAACATTTTTGATGGTGTCAATGACATCATCAATGAATTGATTGGTTGTGCAAGGGAGTCGAAGTGTATGGGGGAGGGGTGTCGGTCCATTTGCTTTGATGTCATTAGTGGCAGCCCCATAGAATTTACAGTTTGCTGTGTGCTCACAGTGCGAATAAGAGCGAGTGAATAATACAAAGCGGAATTGCCGAGATGCGCTCAACTCGCAAAATTGATGAGAAGATGCTGAGGCGGCTGCTTAGCCCCCCCACTGCACGATGTGCCCTTACGTTAATCGTTCTTGGGCTAACGGTAGCTGCAATTGCGCTGACCAGGCAGCAATAATCAGTTTTATTATGTGCGAAACCTGTAAAAAGACAACCGATAAACTTGGAGCCACTCAGAGGTGAACAATTAGACAAAACGAAATGAGATGAAACGGAACAAAATCGAAACGAAATGAAATGAAGTGAAATTCAATGAATGGACCATGAGTCGAGTTGAGTTAAGTTAAGTTGGGTTTCCTTTGAAATGGCATTTAAGACAATTGTATCAACAACGAAAACAACAAAAACAGATACAACAACAGCTACAACAACATTATCAAACAGTCGGAATCATTCTGTTGAATTAAAGCAGTCAATGGGAATGCACAATTGCTTGCATCATCCAATGATTCTCAACTTTACAACATGTGGTTACTTTGTGTGCAACCAGCCAGCACTTGCTTATCGCAGTTACAATTCTCTTTTGTCTCTGTCCCTTTCACTCTCTCTCTCTCTCTCTCTCTCTCTGGTTTACCATGTAAACAGTCAATCGAAAAATAATTAAGTTTAAGTTGATATAATCGAGAGATCTTCGAGTAAACATGTTGCATATATATATGTATAAGTATCTTTTTTTTTAAATACCCTTAAGATTTTTGGGTTTTTTTAAATCCATTCTTAAATTCATCACTTAGCCAAAATACCACTTACAAATAACAAAAAAAACAGAAAGCAAGGTTTTTCTTGGTTTCGGGATGTCGAAATAATATTTTATTTTTGTGTACGACTTAAACTTAATTGTGAACTAAAAAAAGATATACCACAAGTTTCAACAAGTTAGTTTTAAAACTATGGAATCACAGCTAATCCCAAAAATAAGTGTACTAGACTAAAAAAAAATATATATATATATTCCTTATGTTGTATGCGACAGTTAGAATGCTATAATCGAGTGGGATCAACTACAATATACCCTGAAACCAGCTGATAAATATATTCTAATTATATTGGCAAATTTCCCTTTAAAATGTTCTGCACCCAAGGGCAGGCTAACTTATTTTTTTATACCAAGCACAGACTGAAAAGTAAAAAAAAAAAACCCATTGCAGCTGTTGATCCTGATCAAGAATATATATACTTTATGGGGTCAAATATGCTTTCTTCTGCCTATTACATACATTTCCACAAAACGAAACTTCTTCTTACCCAAATTGAATTGGTTCAGGGCATAATAAGTAAAAAGAGTACTTTTCAAATAATGTCAAAATATACAAAATAAAACCCATAACATGCTCCTACACATAGACATATGTATGTATGCATGTATGTATGTATGTATGTATGTGTGTATATTTTGTGAACTGAATACGGGATATGAGTCGATTCTAGTCAGCCATTGGGACTTGACATCATATTTCTATGCTGACTGATCAGTGATCAGTTGAAAGCAACTCCAACTTCAGCAACAACGGCTCTCTCTCCCTCCCCCCCACTGTCTCTGCCCCTCTCTCGTATTGTGTCTATCTCACGAAGGCCATTTCGTGCGATTCGCCCCGTTGCCCCCTTTCGACTCTTTGTGCCTGGTGCTGCTGCTGCTGCTGCTGCTGCACGTATCTGTATCTTTGTATCTGTTGCTGTATCTTTGTATCTGCGAATGCATCTATACATTTAGCTATATGGGAGCGAGTCGTCTCGCTTTTGTATGCTTTTCTTGTTGTTGTTGCCTCGTTGGGTATTCATATTTTAGATTAATTGAAATGTATTCAAAACATCGTCTTGCAATTTGCACCCAATGCAAAAGGTCAAACAACACACATGTAAATGGGTCGTAATGTTTTTTGAGTTGCAAACTACTGTAAACTAAGACCCGTTATCTGCTCATTCACAGTATACATACTCTAACCTTCATTATGTTTCTAACTATCTCACTCACTCTCTCTCTCTCTCTCTCTCTCTCTTTTCCCTCTTTTGCAGGTGAGTACAAGTCGAAGACACTGCCTCGAATACACTTTGATACGACACTAAACGATACGTCATTAAATGAAGGTAAACTATTTCTTTGTTGACTTTGGCGTAGATAAAGTTTTACAATTGAAAGACGAGAATTTATAAAGATAGAATAGAAAAACGTCTATATAAGCCAAATATATATATGTATACAAAACATATTAACTTTAAAGAAACCACATTAAACTAAATTATGTATATATAATGGATTTTTATCCAAATATTGTTTCCATGCCTAACGTTTTAACCTTCCCTGAGAACACATGATGTATCAATTAGATGAAACATCTTAAATCGAATGTCACTTTTTTCCTTAAATTTAAGCTTTAGATTTCTTCAATATTCATGAATAATTTGAACAGTTAATTATCCAAAACTAACCAGCTATAGAGTAAATAGTAAATTTTTTTTTATAGTAATTAGGAAAATAATTGGAAATGGTTCGGTCTCAAATAGTTTATTATTTTGTTTTTATCTATTTTTGAGATAAACTCTACTTTTCATATTTTCTTTCCTTGTTGATAATGAAAGAAAATACAAAAATGTTGAATTTTACTTTAGCAATAGTAAAACTTCAGTCATATATAATTTCACAGATCTTTTGCATACCATACATGTGTGCATATAATCATCATAATCAAATATATAAATATAAACTTGATTACAAAGACTAAATCATTTTAATCACGATCGAATTGTGGCCCATTATTGTTGCATACTTTGTCGCTCTCTAAGTATTTGCATTACATACTTTCAGGCTGCCCGTAAGAATAATTTTATAAGGGGGAGAGGCAAAGGCCGAGGCAAAGAAATCGGCTACATTAGTTTTATTCCCCCATTAACAGTTCATTGCGCCGCTGACATACACAAATAGAATGCGAATGCGAATGGAAATGCCTTATTTCAAGCTTCATTAATAAGTCGCGCAGTTCCGCAAAAGGTGCGCGATTAGTAATAGTGCAAGAGGGAGAGGAAGAGGCAAGCAGGCGAAACGTGTCGCATACACGTAAAACACAAAAGTCACGCACTTCCGTTAAACAGCCAACTGCTCTGCTGCAGTGGAAGAGAGGGCGAGAGAGAAAAATGTACGGCTCTAATTTGCTTATAAGTTGGCTGCCTGTGCTGTTTTTAAGTATCGCCTTATGTTACACACAAAGGCAAATACATTTACTAAAAGTGTTTTTGTGTGTGTGTGTGTGTCTGTGTTGTATACCTGCGCTCAATTAGATCAATTACGAGCCACATTGCCACTGACGCCCTTACACTATGCATGTGTGTGTGTAAGTGTGTAGGATCTTCCACTTGTGCTCTTTCCAGTTACTGTTGCCGTTTCTTGCCATCAATTCCGTTTCTTTACAATGCATGCGCTGCGCTTAAGACAATCGGGCATATTGCTTCTACCCTTGGCAAGTATGCACATGTATGTATGTAATTTGCCCTCTTTGCATCTTCAAATCTAACACGCTTGTGCATGCATGTGTCTGCCTGTTTCATATACGAGTTGTCACGAACACGTACAGATATGCATGCAAAATCTACCGATGTCATGACAAAAGAACACCAGGATATTTATTTCTTTTGTACGCTTGTATCTTGTCAACTAGTCATACACTTTTAATTTTTGGGGGCTCTAATTTCTTTGTCCCCTAACCATAGATAAATTTCAATCGCATATTCATAAATGTTTAATCTAAAAATGAATTATATTTGTAATGGAATATGTACATGTTTGTCAACTGCAGGGCATTTGTTTGTTTTGAGAAGCTAAGCCGTGATTCGTAGCTCTTGCACTCCTTGCACTTAATTTATTGCTCTCTTTTTACGCTCTGTGAGTTGTGTCGACCGTTTGGTTCGTTTGTCAACGCGCATGGGCAGCAATATGTCTTTTTGGCAGCGTCGCTTGGATACACAACGCACTCTCTTTTTGAATAGAACAGGGCTGCAACTTTTTTGTGAACTTAACTCACAGTACATACGAGTCACTAGTTCACTGGTGTTGAGATTAATAGTTGTTAATGGTTGTAATAATTAAGTAAATATATTGGAGAGCATTTAATGTAAATATACTAATTCAATTATTGAACTATATGAGTTGAAATTATGAAAAATCCTTTTTTCAACAATAGAAAAAGAACTGCCAATTGGTACATTTTCATCCCTGTCTTTGAGTACAAACAACGTCGATCGCACGCGCTCTCTTTTTCTCTTGATCTCTCGCTCGCGACGTCTCTCACTTTTATCGTAGCCATGCTGCTGCTGCTTTGGAAACGGCTGCGTCGGCGGCAGTGTCAGTTGTGAGAAAAGCGCGTCAGCGAGAGGTAGCCGAGCGGCAAGACGACGACGACAACGACGCGTTGCAATTTGTTGTTCTGTTTTTTTTTTTTGTTTGTATGTTTGTTTGATGCGCTTGTGGTTTCGTTTTCAACATTTGTCACTCTTACGTTTATCACGTTGTACTGCTAATCTTTCGATATTGCTTTGTTGAAGTTTTTCTAACGAAAGTACGATGTTTTTTTTTGATTTTGAATATTTGTGAACAGTTTCGGTTAAAATAAAACGGAGAAAAGTGCGCCTAGATACTTCGAGTGCTGTTGCATGCAGCGTAACGCCACGATAATATATTAACAACTGGCGACAACGACGCGTGAAAAACTGTAATAAAGTAACAGAAAAAACGCGGAAATGCACTTGAGCGCATAATTTTTATAAGTCAACAGCGACAACAAAAACAAAACGTGCAAAAAACATTAAAAAAAATTACTTGCCTGCAAATTGCAGCAGTAGCCAAAGAAGAAGCCACAACAAACACAGAAAATTATCTGAAACACATACTTCATACGTGTGTGTGTGTAAACTCACAATATACATATAAAAATACCTTCGCCTGACGCCCTCATCCCGTCTCTTTTGCGCGCGCGCGCCTGCGCTTTGTGTCAGCGTGTGTAAGAGAGAGAGCAATGATGAGCGCGGCGCCTGAGCGCAGCAGAAGGAACAACAATTAAAAAGCAAGCGCGCAAAAATGTTGCAGGCGCATTGTGACGCCAGCAGCACAACAACAACAGCAGCAACCAGAAGAAGTGCGGATAGCGGCGACAGCGTCGCTGCAGCAACGACGACAGTGCAGGAGGAGAAAACACAGCGTCGACGCTCCACATTTTATGTTCCGTTGCTCATCGAGGACGAAGATAAGACGGAGAGCAACGGAGATCAGGACGAGCAACGCCATCTAGCGTCACACAGCAGCAGCAGCAGCTCCAGTTTGAGCAGCAACAGTGTCAAAAAGTCGACAAAAATTAAATCGAAGAAAATGTCGCCGCCCTGCGGCTTCAATTGGAGCATTACGGGCAGCGATGTTGCCGCCCACTACTCCGACTCGGATGATGAGGAGGAGCAACTGCAGCAACGCCAGAGACAACAATTGCTAAAAGCAGCAGCAGCTGTAGCAATACCAACAACATCAGCAACAACAACAACGCCCGCTTCCAAGCTGAAGCGTTATGGAATTGTGCTGAATGTAATTAGTCTTAATGGTAGCGGCGGCGTCTGCGTAGGTGCCGAAGAGAGCGCTGGCGAACCCTTGTCCGATATGCCGCCAGATGGCGCCAGGTGTGCGCCACGCACTCATTTCAATGAAGATAACGATATAGTAATGGCAACGCCGCCCAAACAACAGGCGCTCTCTCGCTCACGATCCCCCCCAGCTGACACAGACGTTGACGTTGACGTCGACGATGAGGATGATGACTCAGAGATAAGCCGCATGCAGACAAACACCTCAACGCCGATAAAATTAATGAAATCGCGTTCGCGCACTAACATTTTGGCCGTGCCACTGCCAACAGTGGAACGCGGTCTGGCAACGACGCCAGCACTACCAACAGTAACGGCAACGAAAACAACAACAACGCTGATCACGCTTCGTGCCAAGGCAAAAACGCTGCCGCAGAATTTAACAGCTTTAGTTGCAATGCGCGAGGCGGCAGCACTGGACGATAATACAATAACTACGACAAAAACATCGTCGTCGCACTACAACAACAACAACGACTCAAACAAAAAGCTGCATCAGCTGTTTGGTTCTAGTTCTGGTTCTGGTTCAGTTTGCAGTGGCTCACCGTACAAATTGCAAAACAGCATCTCTGCTGCCTCGATCATCATCACGCACAGTTTTCCGCCCAAGAATCTGTTCCTGCTCAAATCGACGCCCAAATTGAGCACAGATGCCACGCCCCCTCCGCACACGCACCCGGCACAACAGGCAACAACAGTTATCACTTCACCGCCGGCCAAGAAATCGCTTAGTTTTATACGACGCGCCCATTCCACAAAATTATCGCGCAGCAATTCGCTGCTGAAAACCATCGGAGGAGGAGGTGGAGGAAGCGTAGGAATAGGAGGAGGCGGATCAGGTGGCATGCCGAATGGTCTGGGCAGCAGCGTGGGATGTGTTGGGGGTGGAGGTGGATTGAATCATCATTATGGCACATCCCTTTCGGCGTCGAGCAGCTGCGCCAGCGATGCAGGAGGCAGCTGGGGCAAATATTTTTATCAGAGCTACGATGTTTGTCCGCTGGGACTGGACGAGCTGAGCGCATACTTTGAGACCGATCACTGCGAACAGCTCATCTGTGAGCGTTTCATGATTAAGGATCTCAATCTGCACTCGAACACAACAACTGCAACAAACACGACTTGCATTGCGAAAACAGCGACTGGAGAAGGAACGGATGGAGGCGGGGGAGGAGAAACGTCCACATCGGAGCAGCAGGATGATGATGCGGGACATCATTCCGGTAGGTGAAAAGGGGGAAAAAAAATAATTAAAATAATACAATTTATATTTTATAAGTTTAGACAACCTGTACACTAGCAGTAAACAAGGAGAGGCAGAAATATCTAAGCTTATTTTATAAGCTCTTCTACACCTCCCCCACCTTCTCCACCAAATTCTCTCTTGATGTGTGTTCGTATTGTACTCAAACACGTTCGTTACGACTCGTTAGTTTCTCGCTTCCTGTTTTTGTTACTGTTACTGGTACTGTTACTATTACGAACCCTTGCGATCAATCAATAGCCCTACCCCTTCCTACCCCCCCTTCTCTTGTTTGTGGTTGAAATGCGCCGCCTGTTTTGTCGTGTCTCCATTGCATGCTCTTCACTATTCGCTTCGTCGTTCACTTTCAGCCCTTCACCTTTCCATTTCCTCAACCCATTCCTATCGATCGTGCGTTTCAGCGAAAAAGAAATACAAAGCAATGATAAGATAAGCGAACACGATTTCGATGTTACACATGGCAAGTGCAAGCAACCCCTCTCCCCACTTCTTACACGCTCTTAACTCTCAGTTTGTTTTTTTTTTAAATATTTTTTTATCGATGTACTTCACACATTCTTTCGTTTCTTCTGTCTCCTACTACCTCCTGCATTCGACGCCTCCCTCACTCAGCCAAGCTTCTGCTAAGCCTTCCTGTTCTTTTTACCTATGCTACTCTTTATTTACACTTCTCTCCTTACCGCTGCTCCTTCTTCTGCTTTTGTTGTTCTCGTCTTTATTTTATTCAATGTTCGATCGTGCGTTTTTGCTTTTGGGAATGTATACACATATGCGCACTCGCACGCACGCACACATGCAAATGTGTGTATGCATATACATTTTTATGTATTTCTTACACATGTAGCCCAATTGTGTGGCTCAATTGTTGCCCATTCTGATGGCACTCGTTGGCCTGGCCCTGAGCAGGCAACGAAGCGTCGCACAATGGGCGTCAACTGGCTGACAGCACTGAAAAAAAATTAACAGAAAAATATAAAAACATTATTCGTATTAAGTACAATTATGATTCTTCATTTATGTGTGTATGCAAGTATGTAAACAGGTAAATTACTTGATTTTACCATGAACAAATTCCATTGCATTGATGTTGATTATTGTGCTTATTATTAGCCAACAATTGTGATATAATGACATTTGAATGGCTTGACATAATTTTGTGTTGTTGTTTGCTTTTTTTAATTTTTTATTACAGATTTGTAAAGGTTTTATTCTTCGGAAATATTTGTAAAGCAAAATTTAAGTATGATTATAACAAATGATTTTCTCTTCGTCTTCCTTTCTCTCTTCCCTTCAATAAATTATACAATTGGTAGAGTTCACATTCTAAAAAAAAATTTGCAACTGAAGTTGCAGAAGAACCAGAAAAAACAGTTAATGCTGTTATTCAATCCTGTGTGTGTGTGCTTGTTCGTCATACACACACACGCACACGCACGCATAAGTGTGCATTTACGCATCTATTTAGTTCATTCAATTATTCCATTGTCCAGCGTCCAGCATTGGCTGCTTTTTGCTGCTGCTTTTTTTTCGGTCTCTTTGGCTACAATTTCAATTTCATTGTATTGTATTGTATTGTTGGTTTTATTTTTATTTTTTGCCGTTTTATTATGATTCACACAAGCGAACAGAGCGACACCCGCGCCGAAAACCAGTTTGGTTTGTAGAATAGTGAGAGAGTAAAGTAAGCGCTACCAGAGCAGAGAGCTCGAAGAGCGAGAGTAAAACGAAAGTGAGAGAGCAGACGGTCAAACGGCGAACGAAACGGCAAACAAACCAGCCGCTTTATTTTCTTAAACTCAAAATTGTTGTGATTGTTGTTGTTGCTGTTGGCATTCTTCAGGCAAGCTAAGCAGTTTTTGTTGTTGTTATGATTATTTTTGTCGATATTGAGTATTAAAGGAGAGAGAGAGAGCGAGAGACAGCTAGAAACAGAGTTGTTGCATTTGTGCACACAGAGAGAGATAGAAAGGCACACTGCATTTGAGCGCAGTTGCATTTTATTTGAAATTTGATAAGAGAAAAAAAAAAAAAAAATTACTTTGCAGCAGCGACTCAGCTGAGCGATTCTCGATGAAGCCGCGCACACACACAAAGAAAAGCTTGATAGAAAGACACATGAGCAAACAATTGCTGGAAATGTGTTTTGAAATGTAATCACACACATACAAACACATATATTTACATATCGACATGTGTGTCTCAATATTTCTCAATAAACATTTATTTCTGTTTAGTAATAAATGTTTATATTTATTTCTGTTTAGTAATAAATGTTTATTGAGAGATCCTCGACTAGTTCCACTCCTCATAATTATCTATCCTGGCCTCGCATCTGCTGTTGACGTTTTTTCCCCTCCCATTTCTGTATACTTCGTAAATACATTTTATATTGATTACATAAAGCTAACCAGGCATGTTTGTGCTCTTTGATCTTGAACATTATTTGCATTTAGATACTTCTGTAGTATGTATAGCGAACAAATTTAGTTTGGATGGATCTGCTACAGGGTGTCTTCTAGCAGGCATTTCTACTGCATTTGTCAATCATGTTTTTCTTTTCTTTTCTTGTCTGTCTTGTGTGCACTTTATCTTGTCTGCGATTCTCTTCATTTATCAGCTCGAACTCGAGACGAATCGTGTGAGATGTGCATAGAAAAGAAAAACACATTTGTTTAACGAACTGTTAATTGAGTTGACCTTATCGGCCAGGGCAGGCCAGGCAAAACGAATTGCTCTATTCGTAATCGTATTTTATTCCCATGCGTTTCCAACCAAAATCGGATTGTCTTCTTTATCGCTTTCACTACCCTATCCCCTTCGAATCTACCCACTGACTGCTGTTCACTGGTCACTGGTCACTGGTCACTGGCCTTAAACAAATTGAAATCCATTTTGAAGCGCATACCAAATGTCGAAGTCAACGTGGACGACAAAGATGAAATCATTTTTCAGCAGCAACAGCAACAACAACAATAACAGTAAAAAATCAGTTAACGAAGATCATGAAGCATCCACTGTAGGTCGCTGCTCCTTCTCAACTTCTGCTCATCTTCCGCGTCTTTTGTCGTTTAACCAAAAGTGTTTCACAGCCTGACTCATTTCCCCACAACCCTCCAACTGCACCTCCACCTCCACCTCTGTTGCTGTAATAGGCCCTGGCCTCTCCTTATGTGGCATTGATCGCGATCTCTAAAATAGAATTGGCAAATGATGTGTAAAAAAACATGAAATAAAAACAGACAAATGTAAACTGTATTTGCGTAGAGGCGACAAAAGTCACGTCATCGTTGTCTTAATTTATTAGTTGTTGTTTTAAGTGTTAACAATTTTGCATTCGTTTTCAAGCTATTTTATTCTCTATAATTTTAAAGTGATTAATCTTAGTCCACAATTGGGAAGTATTGGTACCCATTGGAAAAAAGAATTATCATAAAAAGCAATTTGGTTTTGAAGTCATTTTATTTATCATCAAATTTATCGATAACTGTTTGACCTCTATGTGTGTTTAATGATTGCTTATAGAAAATGTATTTATTGAACTCATTTTACTTGAGTATTATATCGGATTCATAGTCGTAAAAAATGATAAATAACTGTTGTGTGCTGATAAGAACCTTGGATGTCCATTAAGAAATGGCTTAAGCGAGTCGATTTTTTCTAAATTTTACCAAGACGAACTGCCATAAATACCAATTGAAATATATGAACTGTCAAGTGATATGATCCATAAATATGAATGTACAAACAAACAAAAAAAACATATTTACTTTATTAATGAAGTTGAAGATAAAGCAAAAATGTGATTAGAAAAACATATAAAGTCGTCAATGAAATATTGCATAAAAAAAACACCAAACATTTAAAAACTTTAACTGACTGAAGTCTTAACGGAATATATATATTATATACTATATATATTTAGTTTAAAGTTGTCTATCTATTAATGAAACTTGAAAGATTAATTTTTTCGTGTTGTTTTGTTTTTCTTATCTTTTCGCTTGAAATTACTGATAATAATGATAACTTTTCATCTCTAATAACAAGCAACCGCAACAGCTTCCTCTGCAATTATGCCCCCTGCTCCCCTTCTGTTCCCCTTCTGCTGCTACTAGCTGAGATCAATTACAATCATAATCATGGCTGTTGAGCAGTCAAGAAGTATTCATCAACTTGCTGCCTTGCCTGCCTCCCTCTTTAAGCTGAGCTATTTGTGCGCTTTTGTAGGGTGCGCCATGTATGTGTGTGTGTATCTTCTGTAAATATGGTGGCCTCTATTGTGGGTGTGGGCGTGGGCGTGTGTATGGGTGCGTTATACAAATCATAATCATAATCTGCGCCATTTTTGTAACTGTGCCTATATATTTTACTTCTATTTTGTTTTGTCTGTGCGTTCGTCGTTCTTCTCTTTGTGGTTGTTGTTGTTTTTGTTGTTGTTCCTGTTGTTGGTGTACTCTATTTAGCTTCCTCTTTGAGTCTTTTGTTTGTGGGCAGAGCAGCAAGCGCCTATTTGGGGTAGAAGATGTTCCAACGACTTTTGGATCTTGTATGAAAGTTTTATATAAATAGTAGGCAACAACAACAACAACAAAAACAAAGCATGACACAATTTCATATAAAAGTAGCTGTATGTATGTATCTGTGTGTGTGGGTGTATTTGTTCGGGGTTGTGTGTTTTCGTTTCCTTTTGATGACAAATCGCAGTGTTTGGCTTACTCTGGGCAGCTGCAAATGAATTTGAATGAATGAAAATCGCCTGCAAAACGAGCGCAACTCATCAAACCTGCAAAAAGCTCTAACGGGTTTTGTTGCCAAATTGAAAAGAAGTAGCAGTAGTAACAAGAAGTGTGGGGGGGGGGGGATTGACTGCCATCAAATGATGTTTGACTTGCATTGGCTTGCCTGATTGTGACTCAGATATAAAAAGAGACTTATATAAAAAAAAGGGCCAAGAAGCATGCAGATGATGCAGGCTAATCAACTGCTGGCTGTGTTTGCTGTTAGCTGTTAGCTGCTGGCTGCTGGCTGCTGGCTGGGTGGTCCGACAAGGTCGTTTCCATGTCTTTAATCTCTTGAGTTGAGTTTTGTTATTGTCGTTTTTGTTGTTGTTGTTATTGTGAGGGCGGCCACAAAAACCAACAAGAAGAAAAATGTATGTAGAAACCAGTTAGTTAGCCACAGTCAGTCAGTTGTCGAGAACATGTAGATGATGATGATGATGATCATGATGATGATAATAATAGATGATGATGATAATGTTGATGATGATGAAGATGCCTCGTTTATCTTTTTCGGGACAGTTTGATGAATCATGAGTCAATGACGACGAGTACCTGCTGCTTCTCTTCTTGCGGCTTCTGCTGCTGCTGCTGCTAGGGGGCGTGGCCACACAACAACCGGGGCAGGTGGTGCTGTGCAGCAGCAACAGCAGCTGCTATGACTTGGGCATCTTTCCTTTTGTTGTGCGCGTTTTTTGTGTGTGTGTGGAATCCAATTCAACGAGCCAAGCCGAAACCGGTTGCTCTTATGCGGGTTTTACTCGGCTTTTGCATTATTTACGTCTTCCTCTCTCGCTCTCTCGCTCTTAACTTCCCCCTCGGCATGTCTCTTTTGTTTTTGGCTCAAATTGAAATAACCACAAACGAAATTCCTGCAGGCCAATTGCTCAACAGC
Organism: Drosophila longiperda; assembly: GCA_035042125.1. Lineage (NCBI taxonomy): Eukaryota > Metazoa > Arthropoda > Insecta > Diptera > Drosophilidae > Drosophila > Drosophila longiperda. Next base: position 982,632 of record JAWNLV010000179.1, read on the forward strand.
CTAGTCTAAATATGGCCATAATACCCTTAATCCCGAAGCCGCTTCAAACGGTTTTAATTCCTTCTCTTTCAAGTGCAAACAGTAAAAAATATAAAACAGCAAGCCAAAAAAAAAAACCCAAAAAAACGTCATATTTATTCTATGCAAGCAAAATGATAAACACGATTCATGATTCAGAGACTGGTTTAAAGACAAGCTTTATTAATGTCGATGATTTAATCAGAAATGCACAAAATACCCCTTAATTTAGTTAGCCAAAGTGAATCAAATTTATTCTAACTGTGAATTTTGCCTAACTTTTATATAAATTATCGATAATAAAGAACATAAGTCTGCTTATAGCTAATAAGTTATCGGAATAGGAATACTGATTGTGTCTATTGAAAGTAATGATTACTTAATTTAATACCTTTCTAATAAAAAATATAAATCATATCATTAATTTGACTATTTTATAAAAGTGCTGGTCTCTTTTTAATTTCGATTACAGTTTTATCGATAGCACTTCGATTCACCCAGACTAATCGCAATCCTTTCATTCTCATTCACTTCGCAGATACTTCATATGAGAAGGCCTGTCGTCGCGGATCGGCGCCCACCACGCCCATCTTGGGCAGCAAACAGCATCAGCAGGAGCACAATGCAGCCTCCCGCTTCACCAACTTCTTTTCCAAAAGGTATGTTGTCTAGTTAGAAAAGACCTGTACTACTGAAAATATTTAAAATTGTTATCTGCTCACAATTTATCATAGATCGAATCCCCTAAAACGCACCAAGTCAGTGACCAAATTGGAGCGCACCAAGCGCGGATCGGGCGGTCTGCGCGGCTCCCGCTCCCACGAGAGTCTGCTCTCGAGTCATGCCGTGATGTCCACCATCGGTGAGTATATAGTATATAATATCGTTGGAGTCGTCATTGCTTTACTTACGTTTTACAAGCTTACTCGTTGCTGCTTATAAAATGTACTCGTTACTTTTTTTTTAACTGCTTCGAGCTGAAATTCGTTAAGCATTTTCATGCTTATCCAAATTACCAATTAGTTTAATTCCAACTTGCTAAACATATTTCGAATTGAATAGTTTATTTACTTATTTACATCATTCGTTAAACTTACTCGTTGCTTCTCGCTCTGCCTCTCGCCACACAGATTTGCTTAGCCTATTTACTAATTAGCCAAACTTGCCAACTTGCTAATTAAATTAATCGTTTAATTTATTATGATTCGTTAAACTTACTCGTTACTTTTCTCTCTGCATCTCGTTACACAGATTTGTCCTGCAGTGGCGCTGTGGGCGTGGCGCCCGTACACCAATCGGTGCTGGGTCGCCGGCACTGCTTTCAGGTGCGCGGCGGGCCGCGTGGCGAGCGATACTATTCGTGTGGGTCGCGTCAGGAGCGAGACCTGTGGATCTACTCGCTGCGCAAGTCGATAGCGCCGAATGCGGAGCACACTCGCCGCACCGACAACTCCCTCAAGCTGTGGGTCTACGAGGCAAAGAATCTGCCGGCCAAAAAGAAATACTTCTGCGAGCTGCAGCTGGACAAGACGCTGTACGGCCGGACGAGCGTCAAGCTGCAGACGGATCTGTTGTTTTGGGGCGAGTACTTTGACTTTCCGGATATACCCGAGATCAATGTGATCACCGTCAACGTGTTCCGCGAGATCGACAAGAAGAAGAAGCGCGACAAATATCAGTTTGTTGGCTCCGTAAAGATACCGGTGCACGAGGTGACCTCCCGGCTAATCTGCGAGGACTGGTATCCCATATTGAGCGACAAGGCCGGCGACAGTTTGGGCCGCAGCGGTCTCGGTAGCAACAAGGACAAGGAGCGTGAGGTGGTGCCAACCTTGCGTATTAAGTGCCGCTTCCAAAGCACCGACATTCTGCCCATCAATATCTATGCCAATTTCCTGGCCTACCTCAAGGAGAACTACAAACGTGTGTGCGAAACCCTCGAACCGGTGATTGGTGTCAAGGCCAAGGAGGATATTGGCCAGGCACTGGTACTGCTTATGCATGCCCAGGGATTGGCCGGCGCCTTCCTCACCGATGTGGTCGCCCTCGATCTGATTCGCGTGGGCGATCAGCGTTTAACGTTTCGGGGCAACTCGCTGGCCACCAAGAGCATGGAGGCATTCCTCAAACTCACCGGGGAACAGTATCTGCAGGACACGCTGTCGTCGCCCATCAACGAGCTAATCCAATCGGAGCGCGACTGCGAAGTGGATCCCACCAAGACGACCGGCTCCTCGGCCGGCTCGCTGCAGCGTCAGCAGGCAGCGCTGCGTGGCGCCGTCCGCAGCGCCTGGCAGTGCATCTACGAGTCGCACAAGCATTTTCCGCCGCAGCTGCGCGCCTGCTTTGCGACGTTCCGCGAGCGATTGCAGCAGCTGGGACGGCAGGATATGGCCGACAATCTGATCTCGGCGAGCATATTCTTGCGCTTCCTATGCCCGGCGATACTGTCGCCATCGCTGTTCAACATCACCAGCGAACTGCCGTCGGCGCGTGCCACACGCAATCTGACGCTGGTCGCCAAAACGCTGCAGACTCTGGCCAATTTCACACGCTTCCAGGGCAAGGAGAACTTCATGGAGTTTCTCAATGATTTCCTCGAACAGGAGGCCGGACGGATGCAGCAGTTCCTCGAGTACATTTCCACGCGGCCCGACCATGCCACGCCCGACTCCATACTCGACTGGGCGGGCTACATTGATCAGGGCAAACAGTTGTCCATCTTGCACAGCCTGCTCAGCGAGAGTCTGGCCAAGTTGCCGGAGGCCCGTCAGCACGAGCTCGATCCGCTGCAGCACATCCTCGACGACATCAGTCGTGCCAAGGAGCTAAATGCTGGGCATGCTTTGGCATCCGGTTACCTGCCAACGGTTATGTCTGCGACGCACGAGAACCAGGAGAATCGTCAGCCCGAAATGGGTGTTGGTCTGGCGCCCAGCACATCCAGCAGCTCCTTGTTGCAGCACCAGCAGCAGCAGCAACAGCAGCAACAACAATTGCAGTCGCAGCAGCAACAACAATTGCAGTCGCAGCAGCAGCAGCAATCAGCACAGTTGGCTCAACCGCAACACGCTGTGGTTAGTAAACCGCTGCCCGCGGAACGTGGCATCATGCGTGGCGTGTTGACGCCCAGCTCACTCGAGAAGAACATATTTCGCTACAATGATCCCACAGTGAATGTGCGATTGCAACAACAGCAGCAGCAACAGCAGCAGCAGCAACAGTTGCAGCTGCTTTCCAATTCGCAAAATTCAATTGCAGGCGCTGGTGTTGCAGGTGCAGGTGGTGCTGGTGCTGGTCCTGGTGCAGGTGGTGCTGGTGTCGTCTACATGAGCTCACCAGTGCTGCAGCATGCACAGTCACAGAGCTCGATGGCATCCTCGTCGCTGAATGGCAGCAGCAGCAATCTGTTGATGCAACAGCAGCTGCAGCAGCAGCAACACTGTCCGCCGGCCCCGCAAACCAGCGCCTCCAGCACCATGGAGCGCATCGATCGATTGGCTCAAAGTGGAGGCTATCAATATGTGGTCAATGGCAATGGCAATGACTATGATAGCTCCACCAGTGGCTCGCGGGCGCGCACCTTGCCACGCAACAATAACAATAGCAACAGCAACATTAGCAACAACAGCAACAACAACAACAACAACAATCAACATTGCAACAATAGTGTTGTTTTTGATGATATGCATGGGGAGTTCATACAAATCTCTGGCTTGGACACCAGCAGCGCGTTTGTGCGCAAATCTCCAACACCAATGCTGAAGGCATCAGCAGCTGGCGGCGTTAGTGGTGTTGCTGCACCACGTGCGGTACGCCACAATCATCACAATCTGAACCTTAATCTGGGCATACCAGATCACTCCAGCAACAGCAACAGTTATGCGCGTGCCCCGCTCAATCCCAACTCGAATATGCCCAAGAACCTTGAGGATCTTGATGATCTCTTTAAATATGCCGAGGAGCAGGAGGTGATTGTTGAGCCACCTCCGCCCAATCCACATTTACACAATCACAATCAGAATCACAACCACCACAGCAGCAGCAGCAGCAGCAAACAGCAGCTGTCGGCGAAGAGTAGCCACTGCAGCTCTGGCTATCAGAGCATCTCAACCAATCCCTCGCCCGCACAATCCTCCAGTCCCGTTGAGACTCAACTCCATACGCAGCCGCAGCAGCAGCAGCAGCAGCAGCAATCGCAATCGCAATCGCAATCCTCGCATAAGCTTAGCGCACCGCTGGCCTTTAAGAATCCCTCGTATCAGCTGCAGAGCAACAGCGGCGGCAACGGCGTCATCGTTGGCTCCTCGTCGGCGTCGTCGAGTCGTGCCAATGCCACGCCCCAACAGGCATTTGGTGGGCGACAGGTGAAGCCGCTGGGCGCCGGTCTGGTTGCCGCACGCGCAGCCTTCCTGAACAATGGCGGCACCTTGGATGCGGCCACCCTAACGCCCAGCTCCTCGGATGAGCAGCTTTCGGCGGATAATTACTATAGCTATGCAGCAGCTGCGGCTGCCGGCGCCACAGTCTCCAACAAATTGGACGCGCAACGCTCGCTCAGCGGCGGCAGCAGCTCCTCCAATTCCAATTCGAGCAAACCCACACACGCCTCCTACGGTCGCCTCAATGCACCTGGACCCATCAAGCGTGAGGATGTCTATGGCAGCTCTGGCGGCATTGGTGTTGCCTATGCCATATCCACGTCTCATCATCATCAGCAGCAGCAGCAACAGCAACAGTTGCATTCACATCACCATCAGCAGCAGCAGCAGCAGCAACAACAGCAGCAGCAGCAGCATCGTCATCATCATCAGCAGCAGCAGCAGCTGCAGGATCATAAACAATATGCCAGCAGCACTGGCGGCGGCAGCGGAGGTGGTGGAAGCAGTGCTGGCACATCCACATCCACAACAGCTGTGGCACAACGCCGGCTCAGCCTCGACTCGGCGCGAACGCTCTCCGACAGCAGCACCGACACGGAAGGTGAGTCACCAGCAGCCATTGAAAAGGATTACAGATCCCATAAAAAAATACGAGTGGAATTTTATGCTTTTTTTATATTAATATTTTGCATTTATTATTCTATTCAAAAGTTAGAAAAAATATTCTGAATTTAGCAGAAAACTTTTTTTTTTTAAATGCAATATAAATTCATTTACAAAATTCAAAATATTGATTTTTAAAAATTTGTAATTAATTGCAAATTTAATAATTCAATTAAGCTGAATTTAGCAGAAAATCTTATTTTCTGAATACAATTTAAAAATTCATTGCCAACTCAATTTATAAAAAATTTGTAATTAACTACAAATTGAGTTGAAATGGAAATATTGATTTGATTTTAATTGCAAAATCTAAGATTTGAATATAAATTTATTATAATTAAGATTTAATTAATGGTCGAGTTGACAAGCTGTAGCAGATTGGGATTAAGCTTAAAGATCAAGCGCAAAATTAAATCCAAATCGGATAATTTCTTTAAAAAACTTTCAAGTAAAAAAAAAAAAAATTAAGGCAAGAAAATTGATGTTATTTAATATATAAAAAATATATTATTTATTTAATGTCAACTCAAATTTAAAATTATATATAAAATAAGCAAATATTTAAAAGATTTTGCTGGGTTATTTAAATGCAAAATGATTCCAAATTTGTTGCATTAATTGAGGAAGTTAAAAAAAAGAACCCAAACAGAGCAAAAACAAATTTTTTGTATATTTTTCAGTTTTTAATTAGGAAGGAATAATTCGAAAAAGTGAAAAGGGAACAGAAAATTGTATTTTAGTTGATATATTATCATTAAGTTTTTAACTACAAACATAAAATTAATTATTATATTCTCTTTCCCTCTCTCTCTCTCTCTATGTCTCTGTCTATCTGTGTGGCTGACCAGGTCATTGCACACAACTGCAGGAGGGCAGACGACGTCGACAGCTACGCAGCAGCAATGGTGGTGGTGCTGGTGCTACTGCTGCTGCTGGTGGCACCTCGGAGTCATCGTGTCTGGGCATGAGCCTGGGCCTGGGCATGGGCGGCATGAGCAGAGGCTACGATCAGAATGGGGAGATACAGCTGCTGCAGGAGACGCTCGACACGCTGCGACACACGCTCGATCGGGACGAGGCCGAGCTGCGTGACTCGAGTGATGAGCTGTTTGCCATGCAACGACCAGGTGGCGGCGCCAACGGCAATGGCGTTGGCAATCTGAGCATGCAATCGGAGTCCACAATGCGCAGCATTATCGACAGGTGAGTGAGTGTGTCGGCCAGCTCTCTTCCTCCCCCACTTGTTGTCAACTAGCCATAACTAATATTAGGCAAACATTTTGCAGACTCATCACCATGGAGGAGGAGCTGCGGCGCGAGCAGCTCAAGATGTCGCTGGCGCTGTCCCACAAGCAGCGCGTCATCGAGGAGCAGGGGCAGCAGATTGCGGCGCTAGACGCGGCCAACAGTCGGCTGCTTAGCACCCTGACAGCGTTGCGTCAGCGCTACGAGACGCAGCAGCAACAACAACAACAGCAGCAGCAGCAGCAGCAAGCACCAAAGAACCAGAAGCCACAGTGAGCGGTTACGGAAAGAACGGAGAGGAGAGGAACGAAACAGCGGCAAACGGGATTAAGAATGCATGAAGAGCAGCTTCCCCCCCCCCCACTGGTATCAACCCCCTAAATTAAGGACACCGCCGTTGTTGTCGTTTTTTTTTATTTTATTGTAATAAGAAAAACATTTTTGTTTACCATAATTTTTTTTTTTGAGCGCCAACTTTTTTTTATTGCTATGCTACATAAATTATGCTACATATTAAATATATACTTCTATACATATATATATGCGTTCATATATCTATATATATATATAGATTGAATATATGTATACATTTATATATAAAATTATATATTATAAATACACATTATACATAATATCTCATGCTATGTTTAAAAAGAAGAAAACGCAACTGTTGCTGCTGCAGCGGCAACAGCAAAAGATTGTAAAAGTAAAAGTAAAAAACAAACAACAACAAAAAACTGACGAAAGCAGAACAAGTTAAGTTAATGAATAAAATTATAACCAAAGTTAGACAAATTTCAAATGTGCATCTTATTTACGGGTGGAAACTTTCCTATTCATTTGGCATCAATAGTTAAAAGTGGGTTTTTCTTTTTTAAATTAAATCAAGAAATTAATTTTTTTTTGTTAGCAAAAATCCAAACTTTAACATAGTTTTGCCAATAATTGTTCACCAACTATGGTTGGTAGATTGTTGGCGAAGTGCTTAAAAGATCGGCATATACCAGACCCATCTACGGCGCCCCCAGGGCCTCTCTCGGCTAATACTTTTAAATGGCTATATTTTCCATAATTGCCAATGACGATATTTCGAAAAGTGTAAGTCAATACATCCGGATATTCCCCACAATTTTAAAGCTGGAGTGACCAAACTTGGAAGGTAACTCCTTCAAAGATAGACATACAACATTTTAGACCACGCTCACACCTCTGCCCCCAGAAACTTCGGTCCTAAAAATCTGAAATGAGCATTTATCGGAAATCGATAAGTATAAATATTTACGTAACGGCAGCAGTTATAGATATACCTCTTATGTTCCTCTGTCAGAGGAGCACAGAATATCGTTTCAGTCGTTGATCCTGATCAAGATTATATATACCATATGGGATCGGAGAAGCTTTCTCAAGCCCGTAAAAAAACAAGAAAATTATTACATAGATGTGATTAATTTATTATATCTTCAAGCAGGGGTCATTTGAGAAACATTCATGAGATTAACTTAATGCTAATGTTATATATTAATTTAATAAATAAATAATGAAATTAAGGTTTAAGTAAGTTAGCCGATCACCGTTTGCCTAGAAGGCACAGCTTAAGTATCGAAACTATTTTGATGAGTAGTCGAACTAGTTAATGTGGAGCTGGCACTGCTCGTCGGGCCGTCGAGGAGGCCGTACAAGGCGTTGGTGCTCAGCATTTGTTGCTGGCCGCTGCTCAAGTTGCTGAGAGAGATGCTGGAGTTGGTGCTGCCACCAAGCTCCTGCAGCATGTCGCTGACAATGTTGTTCATGGTGCTGCTGCCGGTTGTTCCACGGCTGTTATTATCATCGCCATGCTGCTCGAGTATGTTGAGAAACTCGTGACCATTGAATTCCTGATTTTGTTGCTGTTCCTGTTCATTTAGTTGCTGCTGCTCCTGCTCCTGCATGCTGCTCTGGCTCTGTTTCATCAGTTTATCGTAATCCTGCATCACACTGTCGAACTCAGCGATTTCGTTTTGATTGCGTGCGATCACCTTGTGCTTGTAGTAATTGTGCACCTGCATCAGGGATGAGCCCGTCTTGCTGAAGTAGGCCTGCTCAAGTGGCAACAGCCTCAGCGATGTCACCTTTCTCAATTTACTGTCCATGTCGTAGAAACTTCGATACTTTGAGATGAGGCTGCGTAAAAATGACTCAGCCGCATCGGTCAGCAGGATTACAGCCGACTCGGAGCAGTCGGTGAAGCCTCCCAGTCGCAGAAGACCGCACATAGCTTTTCGCAGCACCGACCGGCACATGTTGCTGGACAGCTCCGGGTAATGTTGCTGATCGCCGCGGGAATATGCCGTATCCACCGGTGGTATAAACCAGATGGGCTTTTGAAACTTTTCCCCACTGACCAAGTCGGCGGCATTTTCCGGCGGAAAGTCCACTTCGGGTATGATTTGGCATGGATTCAAGAGATAGTTTGACGAGCCCTACAAATTTGGGAACACAGTTAATAATATTTGTGTTCTGTCGCACAAAGAGTTTAATTAAGCTAACGTTTTTGTTGGAGTAAGTGTCGATAAGGGACTGAAGAACTTCGGTTTGTTTCATCACTTCGATGGTTTGCGTGACCAGGGAACTCTTCAGTTCAATTTTTTCTCTATTGTATACATACAAATATATACATATATAATATATATATTTATATATGTGTGTATATATATATAAAATATATATATACACATATATATAAATCAATAGCCAACGGTTAAGCAAGGACCTATCCCCAAACTCACTGTTTATCCTGTGGCAGCGGTTCGCCAAGCTGCTGTATTTCATCAAGTTTTTGCCTTTTGGCGGACGTGGGTACATGATTGTCGAAAGTAAAATCATTGCTCTCCTCCTCGAATTCGCCCCAGTGTTTTCTTAGCATTATAGGCTTTTTATATATATTTTTTATTGTACTTCACTTAGTAGTTGCCAATCAGTTCATCATAAATTGTGGTAGTGTTGTGAAGTGTGAAGCGAAATATGTACCACCGGCCATCGAACAGCTGTTAAAAGTACGCATACGTGGCAACGCTTGATGTACACGTTGAACTTGTTTTTATTTATTTTTTTGTACCTTTTCCGATAAATTATTCTTGTTTGGCCAAGTAAAAGTATGCGGCATTTAAATTGAAGACCGTGTGTACGCATGTAAGTTGCATTGTTAGTTTGCGGATTTTAAAAATGCATTCATTCTCTGTAGGCAGCAATAGATAAATGGCAACGCCATCAAGCGGTTAATAGGGCAATGCCAGTGACTACGTAAAAAGCGACAATATGTAATGTGACCAATATTATTTGTTTTCCGTTTAGAACATATATATACCTAAATTAATTGAGAAAATTTTAAGAAACGAATTGTTGACAAAATTCCGCAAAGACGCAGACGACGCCCTGGCTTGTACGCGCCAGCACACAGCGATAGCATGAATCAACAACATATGGACCTCCATGTCCCGGTGGACTTGAACAAGGTAAGGGTGTATCAAATATATGTTAATAATATAATCTTTCTCTCTTCTAGTCCCTGGACGAGATGTCGCCGGAGGAGCGGATGCGGTAAGCAGTGATTATATTATAATCTCCTTATGGTTCAATCTGTAATTGTCAATTCTATTCTCTTTCTTTCTTTATTACTCTCTCTGCATATAATAAATATATAAATATATGCAACGAACAGCGCCCAGCACCAACTGATGGTGGAAAAGCACAAAGGCCACGATGTCATGCACTCGGAAATGGTTCTCATACTGTTTATGACGTTAATCATTGCCCAGGTAATTCTCGTCATGTGGAAGAAACGGCACTACAGATCCTATGCGTTTGTCACACTGTTGGCCATGTGGCTAATACCGCTAGCGATCTCATGCACCTTCTTGTGGATACGTTTCATCATAATCTGGATAATATTCACTACAATTACATCGCTTGTCATGCGACGCGCCACAACTAAGCCCATAAAGGGCACAACGCCCAGGTAAAATGTTTACATCTTTGATTACTGGCTCCATTCTTAAATGTTCTTCTCATTTTTTGTATTTGACAGACTCGTTTATAAGTGGTTCTACTTCATCTACAAACTGAGCTATGGTTTGGGCATTGCCGGCTATTTGGTGATCATGGCCGCTTTTTTGGGCATGAACTATGTATTCTCACAGCCGCCCAACACATGGATGGATGTCGGTTTAATGTTCTGTTTCTATGGCCTATACATTGGTGTACTTGGTCGCGACATATCTGAGATTTGTTCAGACAAAATGGCTGCTGCCATTGGTGTAAGTATTCCGTTAAATTGCCAACCCGTCAATATACAATTCTGTTATTGTATTTGTATCCATCCATCCATCCATGTGCGTGTAGTACTACTCACCCCAGGGCATGCCCACTCGCCATTTGGATCAAAACGTGTGCGCTGTGTGTGGCAATATGTTGCTGGTTTCCGAGAAAGAGGAGGGCGTCATCGAGAATACCTACAAGTTGTCGTGCAATCATGTATTCCACGAGTTCTGCATACGAGGCTGGTGCATTGTCGGCAAGAAGCAAACGTGTCCCTATTGCAAAGAGAAAGTCGACCTGCAGAAAATGTTTCGCAATCCGTATGTAGCGCTATCTCTATTCTAATATTTATATTATTTGATATTGTTAATTTGCATCCGATTGCAGTTGGGAAAAGCCGCATATGCTTTATGGTCGATTGCTGGACTGGATTCGTTGGCTGGTCGCTTGGCAGCCACTTATATTTTTCATAGTACAAGGTATCAATTGGATGCTTGGCCTGGAATAAGCAGCATTAACTTTTTTACTGTACAATTTGCGTCTAGTCAAGCACTTTTCATGCTTAGCACTGTTCTTTATAACCAAACAACCATCAACAACTGAGACCAACTATAACCAAAATTCAAATCAAAAACCAGAAAAATATATAAATTCATCAATAAATGGAATCAAAAGCGAATTATCAGCATTCCCAGGAGGCATAGCGACACCAAACGGCTTCCATTTCGCTTGGTCATGTAAAGAAGTCAACAAGAGGACCATTTCCATATTGGCCAGCGTAGAACTGTGTCTACCATCATCAGTTTTAATGTTATAAAATTCATTTTAAAACTTGTAAACCATACAACTGTTATTTAGATATTTATGTAAATATCTTTATATATGTTTGCATATTTGTTGGTACATCTTGTGTATGTATGTGTACATATATATTATGTGTTGTGTGTATTTTTGTATTACGTATACGTATTATGCCTTTTTGCACTGGAAATTGAAGTTAACGATCTACAGAAACCTATAAATCATTGAAAAAATTCTATGAAATATTACAAAAAAAATAACTTTTTTATTTTGCTTCGTGGTTTTTAAACTAAATTGGGCCATGGTCAATGTACTCAACGTATTTTTCATTGCAATCACAATAGGTCGCCAAACTGAATGTTTATCGATTTTCTTATGTTAATTATAAGTCTCTGAAGAGGCAAGCAACAAGATAAACGGAATGTGCTGAAGCAGACTGTCTTTTTTTCTATATATATAATTATTGTCTAAACAAGTTGAATTTCGTTTATGAAAGCAGTACAAATTCAATAGGTCCTTGTACAGGAGAGTGGTGCAGCTCAGAACCGGTTTATCGCCGCAATGTATCTTGTCATTTGCTTGAACTGACGGATGGTGTGGGGAGGGGAGTCCTGTTTTTTAGTTGTTGGTCTTATGCGTTATCCTGACAACACCGGCCTTGCCTGCAGTGCGCAAAGTTTAATCAATAATTTATGCGCTGATATGCATAAAAGTCTGTGCCAAAAATGCAAACGCTAAAAATAATGCGAGTCATTTTGCAAGAAATGGCAAAGAAGGGCGGAGTTCAGCAATTACAGGCGGATATAGGCAACGATGAGGAGTTCGAAAAGTTTTTACAGCGGCCCGGACTGCTTGGTTTGTCTGCTACATAAATTAACAAAAAATAGATTAATGATAATGCATTCCTATTCCAGTGCTCGACATATATTCGGAATGGTGCGGACCCTGTGTGGGCATGGTGGGCAGTCTGCGCAAAATAAAACTCGAGCTTGGCGGCGACAACTTGCAGCTGGCAATTGTAAGTTGTATTGAAACTGAGGTGTGATGAGAGCTAACTTCGAAATTGTTTTCACAAGTGCAAAGCCGGTTCGATATCCTATCTGGAAAGGTTTAATAAGAAAAGTGAGCCCACCTGGATGTTTGTAGCAGTAAGTACCACAAATTATGACCTCACACTACACAATCCTTGAGATAATTAGCTACATATTCTTATCTATTTGAATGCAGAATGGCAAGGCAATAAATATTATGTTTGGCACAGATGTGCCGAAACTGGTCGCCCTAATCACCAGGGAGTTGGAGTCAACCATTGCCAAAGAGCCGCACGAAACCTTTGAAATCACCGAGCTGCAACCGATTGAATTGGAACAGTTGCGCATTAAAAACGAGGCTCTCGAATTGGCTGCAAAAATTGAGCTCGAGGAGAGTAAGAAGAAACGCATCGAATATTTGAAATATGTGACGGACAGCATTATGGAGAATTTGCCGGATATTGGCATAACGGTATTTGGGCCACAAGTCAATCGGGATATGTTCAAGAAGCTCTCCGAGCCGGCCGATCCTCTCAAAATTCAATGCAAAGATCGCAAAGTTTTTGCAATAACAGAAAGTGATCTGAGTACGGTGAACTTTGCTGCCGAGAATCCATTGCCCAGAGATGTCATGAAGCACCTGTACGACAAGGAGCTGTTAATGTGCTTCTGGAAAGTAGATGAAACGATCGGAACGCCACCAAAAATACTACAGCAATATGCATTTGAACTAACAAAGGAGAACGTCAAACCACCCGATGAGTTCAACGAAGAGGAAACTATTCTGCCCCCTCTAATAGTACCCCTAGAGATAACCATTGAGGCTGCGATAGAAGGTGAGTATAGGATTATATAAATAAATTGTACAATTGTTGTCAATATATATATATATATATTTATATATATGTTCATAATTTACTTTAGAGAAAGAAACGCCAGAGCCATCTGAGGAAAGTCCTGATGCTGAGCAGGATGCTTCAGAGGACACAGTGAAATTCAAAGTAATTCAAATACCACCCATTTGGGTGCCAACTGACCAGAGAACGCATGCAGCCCTCATCTATGTATATTTCCGGGCGCAAACAACAACTTTTCTGGCCGCCGATCCCGTGCCAGAACCACCCCACATAATCATGACTTTCGATGCATATAAGAAAAAGGATCTGATTAATCTTGTTCATGCGTGCAAGGATGATGTACCGCTCTATGGTTTCTTTAACAGCGACAATCCACAGACTGCACTTTTTATCGCGAATTCCATGGAGAAATATAATGCCAAGCCATATGTACCGTAAGCAATTGATAAGTAATTAATTAAATTTGGCTAATTATCGATAAGAAAATTTTTTTATTTTTATTTTCAAACTAAAGCACCGATAAAATTGTGCTGAAAGTTAACAAAGTGACAACAGACACGATACCACTGCTAATGGAATATGGGCCCAGCTATGTTAGCCCCAATTCGGTTGTTGGCCATAAGGAAGCTGCAATGTTTTTCCCCCCCACTTACAAATCAGCCCAACAAGAAGAGGCCGAATTACACGCCGTCAAAGCGGAGAAGCCAAAAAAACGAAAAAAGGTTAAATAATGCATATTTAAAAAAATAGATTTAAATATATATATATATACTCCTCGTACACATAGAACAAAAAGGGAGCTGATGCCCAGGAGAGCGAACAGCCAAACATCAGTGCCCAGGCGAACTGCCAGGAGGCTGATGAGACAGCGAAGACCTCACCAGAGGAGGGCGCATCCACAACCAGCAGCGGCGAGGACAGTTGCGAAAGCCGACCAGCAACCGCCGATGGCAATAACCTATCCACCGATGGACACCAGCCATAGGATAGTTATGTTTATATATACCTGACATATGCTATATACTAATCCATATAGTGTACTTAACTATAATTTACTCAGCTATTTTTGTAATAAAGCGCTTTATCAAATTGACCTATTTGTTTGATTCTTATTGGTTAAAACACAGATAAACTTCTATAATCTTGGAAAATGCGAACCGGACTTTAATTAAATATTTTTTTTCCTTTTATCAAAAATATTAAAAGTGGTTTTATTACAGCTTGAATGGTAGCAAAGAAACAATTTAGCCATTGTTTCACAATTGTTTGATTAACTTAAACAAATAAAAAAAAAAAATATATATCCAAAGCAATATTTAGGTAGCGAAGCCGACTGGGATTGCGACACGTCTACGAACTATTCTGGCCAATCTGCGGCTCACATTCGGAGTGGATGTGGCTATTCTTGCTGATGGTGTTGTAAGTGGTGTTGTGGGTGGTGTTGTAGGTGATGTTGTGGGTGGAGTAGTGGTCATTGCGGTGTCATCATTATCATTGTCATTGTAATCATTTGCGTGATTGCCACCCTGCGCGTAGCTGTAGCTAATGGTTCGCTTGTAGATGCGCTGCTCCTGCTTGGATTCCCTGGCATTCGGCTGAATGGCTGTGCTCCTGCTCTGCTTATTTGTGGCGGTATCATAGCAGCGTCTTAATAGCTGACCACCACTATCCTTGCACTCGTAGCAGACGCTTTTGCCCACCAGGCGACGCTCGCATAGACTGCTGCTGGGAGTCGCCTTCTCCTTCTCCTTTTGCTTCTCTTTCTCTTTCTGCATCTGCTTGGTTTTTGTGTGGCGTCCACGTCGTCGTTTTGTTCGCCCATCATCACCATGATCCCGATAGCGTTTGTATTGGGTGCCGCTGCCGTAGGCATATTGCTCCGGCTGTGCCTCGTGCGAGTAGCTGCATGTTTCGGAGATCTCATTGTTGCGCTTTACGCGACATATTTTACATAGCTGTCCCTGGCGATGGACGTGACGACAGTTTTGTTTCTCCTTTTGCTTCTGCTTCTCCTTCATTTGTCCCTTCTTCATTTTCTTTTCGGGCTGCACATTGCTGGCCTCCGCTTGCGTCTCCACGCTCACGTCATCCGCATGCTCTTCAATGGCATCCTCATCATCAGCAGCATAATCATCATCAGCAGCTCGATCAAAATATTGACGCACAAATTGTTCATAGTTGCGCTCGTAATCCTCGCCAGAGTTTGCCTCAGCGCTGTGACTGTCTGCCTCTAGTTCCTCCGCCTCCGCGTCTACATCATCATCAACATGATCATGTTCAATTGCATCCACATCGACATCCGTTTCCTCTACCGTATCCGCATCTTCATCCAGCTTGGCCTGCGCATGTGGCAGCTCCGCTCCGGCCGAGGCGTTAAACTGACCCGTCGTGGAGGAGGTCAGTGCGTCCAAGCGCTGCAACAGCTTGCCGGGAGCAAAGGCCTGCCAATAGTTGACACTGTGATCGTAGCCGACGACCGCGCTAACCATCAGCACCAGCACCAGCAACATTATTTCAAACGAAAGCGCTGCGCCAGAGAGCTGCTTGCCTATTTATACAATCCATCCATAAACCTCTATCTGCATCCATGCACCCAGTGAAGCGTGTCCATGCAGATTGCACTGATTGGGCGTTGGGCAATTGGCAACCGCAGTGGCGCGTCAGGAAATGGATGCAATAAACGCCAGCTGCTGCAGAGGAAGTGCGAGTGAAAGGCAAAGAGATATATTTATAAAGATATATATTTCTATATATGTACATATACTTATCTAGGTGGAACCAACCATGGTTAAAAACTCAATCAGGACGTGGCAGAGGGGCGTCATTGAACTAATGCCAAATTGTTAACAAACTATTTTCATTTCTGTTTTTTTTTTTTTAATATTAAAAATTACAAGTGGAATGAAACGTAGAGGCACAGTGAGGCAAAAGTGCATCGAGCGTGTGTCTGTGTATGTGTCTGTGTGTTTCTCTGTTTCGTTATTTACTACGCCATCCGCTGCACATCGCTAATCCGCTGGGCGCCAATACTGGGCGCCTGAGCTTTAATTGGCGGTGGTCGCTGATGCCTCATCTCGCGACGCTTCTCTCGTATAATGTGTTTCGTTTGCGATGTGTCCAGCTCTTCCCAGCCGCCTACATTATCGTCTACCCAATCTTCGAGATCAGCCTGCAAAAATAAATAATTAATTAATTAATACATTCATTAGAATATCAGCTTCATAAAGATATATAAACATTCTATCTATATATTTATATATATAAGATATTAAACCATGTTGAGAGAGAGGAATGGCGAGGTAATAACAATTTGATGGAGCAGGAAGAAACAACAAATATTGCTTCTGTAAGGATTGACATACATTTGAACTAATGGGCACCATGTCGGTCGCTTTCAGTCTTGAAAAATCAGTTGTCGCTTGCGCTGGTGACGCCGCCGCCGTCGCATCGCCCAGATAGTATTTTAATTGCGGCTTAATATCCGGTGTCAGTTCCTGCAACAAATTGGAGCCAGCAAGTTATAGGCAAAGATTCAGAAGCGCAATCCAATGTGGGCACTTACACTAAAGAAGTCCGGTTCGGGCTCCTCTTTGGGCGGAGTGGGTGGCTGTGCCATGCGCTGACGATACTGTTCTATGTGCTCCTCAACGGTGCGCGGACTGTCATCCCAGCTGTTCCAGTCGCGCTCCTTGCCATTTGCCGTCGATTTCGCTTTTCCTGCTGGAAAGTCACCAATTGTCACTGCTTGCAGCTGATCGTTGCCGCCGTGGCTGAGCTTACGGCGACGCGAGAAACAGCAGAGCGCTCGCCGGCACAGTGTTACAATGCCCAGGAGCAGCATTTTAAATTGATGCAATACCATTTGTTTTAGTATCTCTATCTAATGCTAGTTATGTTTATTATGGAACAGGACAAGTGGGAATCGACAAACTTTAAGAAACAAGCAAAACAAATATAAAGTGTGGGCTTGAGTGTGACCATATCATGCTTAACTATCAGCTGTTTGGTCTTGAGCAAAAGCTGAGTGCTATGGCAGTGCACAGCACAGCGCCAAATAATTCAAATTTATGTTATGTGCTGTTTTTTTTTCTCAACATGCAAATTGAATAGTTTTTTTTTTAATGTTTTTGATTATACAGAGAGATTAATAAAAAGCATAATATTCATTTGTTTCGTCTATCAGCTTGAATTTATTCAAATTTTAACTTTAAATAGTATTATTTATGTATATTTTATTACAACACAAACTGATACTTTTAATGGACCATTGTACTATTAATGTCATTTGCCTGCTCACAGACATTGTTACGTTCAATTCGGTTGCGCCGACGAAATTTGACCAACAACAACTCAATTATCCAGGGAACAGCGCACATGGCCATGAAGACATTCAATATTTGAAAGACTAACATATAATCTTTCGTGGAATCTCGTATATAGCCAACGATTGGGCCGATCAAAAACATCGCATTGCCCTGTGTGAACATAAATAGGCCGTAACCGCTGGCATAGCTAAAAACACATGGATAGCAATATTATTTAAACAATATTTGGCTGTGCAATTTGCTATTCAAAAACACACCGTTCTTTTGGCAAATAGTCGGCAAATACCAACGGGAGTGGAACGTGTATCCACGTTCGTAAAAATCCAAGTACGGCCGTAATGGAGGCCATGCCTACAAAATTGCTGATGCCACCGAGACCTGAAAAAATAATAAGCAAAGCCATTAAAATTTATTCTCGAATAGTTACAATTTTACCTACCAAATCTGGCAAAAACTGTGAAAAGCGCTCCAGCCAAGTAAATAATTCGGGCAGGAACTTGAATAAAAATTGCAGTCAGTGCTAGAAAAATTCTTGATAGCAAATCTGCAGCGGCTCCAATTGCAATAATATTTGCCGTTTCAGTCTATAATTAAAAATAAATATTGAATTATATTATTGCAAGCAACGATTTTAAATGATCTGGCAAGTATTGCTGCCCAGGCATCTTTTCGAAGATATGGCAGCGCCAAAAGCAACGGCTGGTTTTCTTTTTATAATTTTTTTGCGGCTTTTGTCAATTGTAGCTAATTGACCTGACTACACATACAGTGCTTGATTCTTTTATATTCTATTATATTATATTCTGGCACAATTTCCTTAAACCATAGTTGCCAACTGGGTTTAAGGTATACCAAAAATTCAATATTAAAGAATTGTCAAATTATGGAAATAGTCTTACCATGGTGTAACCCAATTCAAATAAATAAGACGGCTGTATGGTGAAAAATGCGATGTCCGAGTACAGGGCGAACGTAATGCCCAACACAATATTAACATAGATGGGATCCTTGAAGAGCGTCAGATCGAGGAAATCGACCATGGTACCGCAGAAGCTCCTCTTTACTCCTGACTGCTCATCAACGATGACATTAGAAGCGTTGACCTGCTGTGGATTGGTTCCACCACTGACAACACTCTGGCGTCGCGATGTCTGCAGGCTGTGCATCATTTGTGGCGAGGCATCACTAACAACGATCGCCCCGGACCAGTTGCCCAGGCTGGTTATGCTCGAGGCGCGAGTGGAAATAATGTTGAGCGTATGCTCCTCGGCACGTGACACTCGCCGAGAACCCAGATTCGAGACGGGCAACGAATCTGCTACAATTTTTTTCTCCCCATTTGAAGGTATCGGTGCAAATATCAGCTCTGGTATTGGCTGTAGTGGCGTCTCTGGCTGCACATGGACGACGAAAGGCGGCGATTGAATTGGTTGCTCTTCTTCCTCCAATGGAACGCGTCGCATATGCCATTTGACTGGATGCATAAGCAGCATGCCCAGAATAGCATGTGCGTTAATTCCTGCCAGCACCAGGAGGCAGCCACGAAATCCATACCAATGCAGCAGCTTCTGCATCACAATCGGATAGATCATCATACCAAGGCCAATCAGCGTCTGGGCAAAGCTCATCCACATCACACGATTCTTTACAAAGTAATCGTTGAACGATGTGTAGCTAGTGGGCACGATCAAACCAAATCCACTGCCCTGCAATAAGCTAAACGCCAAGGTTAACTGCAGCGTCGACGTCACAAATACCTGCATGGCTGTGCCAAGGAAATAGAGAATTCCGCCGGCCAAACCCACCGATCGTAGGCCATAGCGACGAAACAGCGAGCCGGAGAACAATCCGGCAAAGCTCAACGCACAAAAGAACGTGCTGGTTATGGCGGCAGTGGCGCTCGTCTCTGCCCCAATATCCTTTAGAAAGTCGCCAAAGACCAGGCCAAAGGATGGTAGCGCTGCCAAACCACTGACCTGTAAGACATGTTATACATACATATATTTTTATACACAATTTGAGTTCATTTTAGGTAGATATTAGTATTGCTGGCTTGGACAAATTGAATAAGACAATCCATACAAGCATAATCTTCACTGACTTTTCAGAAATATGTTTCTACAGTGCCCTCAGGAGATGGCTCAAAATTCTTACGTTGAAATACACTTGCACTTCTGGCCATCCGATCGTTGATGCCTCTGGTTTCTTGCACCACAGTCCCTTCAGATGTTTTTTCACTTCACTTCACTGTAATCTTGAAAATACTTATAAAAAAGACAGTGTAGAAGAATAAAATAATCTCCTTCTTTTTTCAGCTGCCATATTTTCGAGGTTATTATTACTCTTACTTTTAATATAATCACGATTTCGACACCACTAAAGTTATGATTATGACAACTATTTTGAAGTTGTTCAAATCTATGTCCATATATAATTACTGAATTTCTGCAGATTGGTGTTGGTACTTACAAAGGGCATTGCCATGCCAATGCAGATGAGGATGCCCCAGCCGCCATCGGGAGCCACCAGCTGGTAGGATTTCAGTTTGGGCCGTATTGCTGTCGCCGTCATCTTCGCTGCTCGGATGACGTGGATTGAGTGATCACATTCTAAGCATTATCATTAGCATTAGCAGCTAGATAGCACCTGACAGTAGCTGTTCGGTTTTATGGCGATGTCTCATGTAAGCCCTAAGCGTACATCTGATTAGATTAATGAAAGACATATATAATTGTGCCACCTGTAAAGATGCTTTCAACTTCCGTTCCAAGTCCCATTTCTAAAATAAAGCAATTACAGCCTCCAATTGTTGGTGGCAACAACTCTTAACTCTGATTTTGTTATTTAAATTTTTTAAAAGAAACCTCGTCTCCGACTGCCGTTGCCAACTGACAACTGAAATCCCAATGAAATTTAGTGCTGGTGCTTCACTGATTTGTTTTCAGCATTAAAATAGAAACGTCCCTCGACGACACATTTAATTTATACATATTTAAATTTACTTTTCACGCATTTTTCACATTTGTTTATTTTCCCCGCCAACTTTATGGGTGGGCAATAAATTGTGGCCAAGATCATTGTAAATGCTGCAACTGTAACTGTTACTCTAACAATGTTATTATTGCAACAAATGCAGTCATCATTGTGATACAGAAAAAGACAATTGCACAATTGTTGATTACTTGTTATCTTTAACTTTGAGATCTGTCATCATCGCAAAACAAGCACAAATGTTTAATAAATCTATATTTTTCTTTATTATATCACTTTATTTAAATTTCATACATAAACGTAGTAATACATTTATACATGATGTGTGTCCTGCAATGCATATCCAAAAGACAACATTTTCTTAATATTTATATTTATATATGTGTAACTACATATTAGTATATCATATATATATATATATCTATCTATATATATATATATATATATATATATAAACAAACAACAAAATTCTATGCACCCCTTTAAGTACAAGTGTGTCTCATTTGTATTATTTGTTTCTACTACTACAACTACTACCAGCTGTGGTGGCATGGTGTGGCATGTTCAAAATAGTTTACTTCATGGTTATCTGTTTCTTTTTGGTCATGGCATCTACTATATAGACAGCATTAGTTATTGCTTTCTGATATTAAGTCAGTTTAGCATTAGCACATACGCTACTATCTTACAATAAGGCATTTTACCCCAAGTCTCGCAAAGCAGTTTTCGCAATACGTTTATCAAATTTCATTTACAACGAGTTCTGCAAATTCTGTAATTGTTTGTACATATTTATTTAGTTGTCTGCCGTTTTATTGGCTTTATCAAAATTTCTAACGCATATCTCTTATTTTATTCTCTTTCTGGGTTGGGATTATGTTTGTTTGCTTTGGGTGGATCGGTTTGATTATCTATCGCTGTTCCTCTCTACTACCTTATTATTAGCATTGCCTCTCTCTCCCGCTCGCTCGCTTGCCGTTTGTCTTGGGGGGACGTGGGGAAAGGTTATTGTTGCTTATTGGCATTTGCTTAGTAGCTTGATAAATATTTCTTTATAGTCATGTGAACAATATCTCAACATAACTTTAACTGTATTTAGTTTACTAAACACTAAACACACAATATATTTTGTACATTTTGTATGCTTAGTGCATTAACTAATTATGTGTATATAGTTTTATGTATATATCATGTAAATAGGCATATAAATTGGTTGTTGACAAATTGATAAATCTATTTAAATTCCAGTTATACATTCTTTTGTTTATTATTATATATTATATATAGGTAGATGGTGCATGTTGGGCTCTGTTTATATGGTCGTTGCTTAATTTTAATTAAAAAAAAAGGTACACTTTATCAAATTTTAAAGCCAATTTTATTATTGTTGCTTTAAGGCCTTTTGTTCATAATAAGTTTTCATACGCTTTCCTTAAATGTCTAATTTATCAACTATCTTTGAACTATCACATACAAGTTCATACAATAAACAAAAAAAAGAGAGAGAAAGAGAGAGAGAGAGAGAGAGTAAGAAAGAAAGAGAAAGAAAATAATAATAGAGACATGGTTAACTTAAAATTATGAATGATATTAAGGTTAAGTAAGAAAAAAAACTGGCTAAAGACAAAGCTAAGTTTAATACAATTTGTTAAGGAGGTGTTTGTCGAGTTGCATATATATATATATATGACACACACATATATATATATATATGAATCAACTGTTCTATTTACGAACAAACAAAAAAATAGTAGTTTATGTATATAGTTTTTTTTTATTATTAGTTTCTGTTCCTTTCATTTTTGGCTGCATTCGTGGTGATCTTGATAAATAGTAAGCACACAGAGTCAGTGAACAAATAATGATTGCTGGGCTGATCGGAACATTCACTTTTTAAATTTCTAATTGCAAATAACGTAACGTTTTAGGTACATAATCTATCGAAATAATTAAGTAATTAATTAAGTATTAAGTAGTATGCATTTAGCTTCAGTTGAATAATGAGTTCGATCGATGTGATTTTGTATATTATATGCATATCTCTTGATCTCTTTGGCCATATGTATTACAGCTTGGCATCGTTTCTTGCCATTTCCGCCGTTGGTGCTTCTCCTGTTCCCGTTCCCGTTCCCGTTCCCGTTCGCATTCCATATTCAGCTGCTGATTCTACTGCTGCTGTTGCTGTTGCTGTTGCTGGTGTATCCTGTGTGGGTATCTGCGATGAGGCATCTCCTGTGCGACGACGTGCATGGACAAACACCACCAGATACTCAATGCTCCAGGCCAGAACACATATCATGATGCAAAAACTCTGAGCGTGTATACAAATCGGATAACTATCGCTTACATCACGAATCAGACCTGCCACAGAATTGATAAATGGAATTAAAGATACGAGTTCAAGTTGTGATCAACAATTGGCTCACCAATCAAAGGCCCCAAGAGGATGACAAACAGGGCCTTGCCAACCAGATGCCATCCAAAAGCCGAGGGCAGCTTCTCCAGAGAACAATACTCGGAGACGGTAAGCGTAAAATTGCTCAATGCTGAGCCACGGAAAAAGCCGCAAATCGATAGCCAAATCAAGAGCTGATTCCATTCTTTTTGCTCGGCCATAACTGGTCAAAGAATAATATATGAATAAATAATAAATTATATATATAATTAAGATAATAATCTGTGAGATATCTGACAACTTACTGGAACGTGTGAGTGCCACAAAGATGATTGAGACCAAGAAGATGGTGCGCTTCCTGATCGTTGTCCTGTCGAACAGTGGCGGCAGGACAAGACGTGCCACAATATCCGTAATGGCCGTTATCGATAGACAGTAGGCGACGTCACTCTTCGAGTAGCCAAGATTGTCAAAGAAGAACGGTGTCACCACTTTGAAATTCATTTCGGCCACGTAGAAAATGGATAGGCCAAACAGCAGATTGAGGAACATCTTGTCTTTGAGCATGTCAATATCGAGCAGATCGACAAAGCGACGCCAAAAGCTGGTCTTCTTCTTTTTGGCCTCCTCATCGTTGCGCTCCGATTGCTGCTTCTCATCCTCGGTGGGTTTCATTTTGATGAAACTATCGCGATGTCCACCCAAAATGCTGCCCGTCGCAGTGCCAACGCGACGCAGTTCGCGATCATTCCGCTCGAACTCATCATCGCCCGTATTCAGATGCACTTGCAGTATGGAGCCGGTGAAGTCCATGTACGACAGATTCGATGTGACAGACGCCTTCCGGCAGCGAACTATCGTTGTGTTCACCTCGGCCTGCGATGGATAGCCGCCGCTGCCGCTGCCCACGTCTGCGGACTGGACACCAGCCAGGGACATGATGCGCGGAAATGTTGGGCGTTTGGTTAGACCCAAACGGGAGCCGTTCATTGTGTTCATTGCCATCTCGGAGTAGTTTTTGCGCATCGATTGATGATTGTTCGAATGGTGCTTGTTAAACAGCAGCGTATTCAGCTCGGGCAGTGCATCCTCCTCGTTGCCATCCTCTTTGATCACCTTAAACGATGGCGGCGGATTCGCTGCTGCACCGCTGGCCGGCGTTCCAAAATTCATTTGTGGCTGTGGCGTCGGCAGCGACGATATACAAATCAGTTCCTCATCATCAAATTCCTCCTTCATGTGCCATTTGACCGGCTGCAGAAGAACGGAGCCAACGATGGCATTCAGTGCGACGCCAGACAGCATGAGCACCGCACCACGAAAGTCATACCACTCGAGCAGGATGCGCACCAGCTGTGGCATTATCAGCATACCCATCGCTGTGCCCGCCATCGACAGACCGACAGCCTGGCCGCGTTTATGCTTGAAATAATGATTAAGCGCCACAAATGCCGCCGACGTGGACAGACCGACGCCGATGCCATTGATCACACTGTACGTGCTGAGGATGTGCGCCATCGTGTTGGCCGATGAGGTCAGCGCCAGGCCCAGCCCACAGAGCAAAGAGCCAGCGATGGCAACCTTCCGATACGAGAACTCCTTTAGCAGCGGACCGACGAACAGGCCCGAGAAATTCATGCACACATCCATCGTGCTGATTATCACCGCTGCGCCGGTGGTGCCCACATTCAGACTTTTTAGCGTATCCCCAAACAGCAAACCAAAAGATGGCTCAATCGATCTCGTTGCCAGCTAAAAAACAAAGAAAAAACACAACAAATATGAGTGCAACATGTCAGTTTTTATATTGTAATCAGTGCAATTAATTTAAATCTTATCAAATCTTTCCAACTAAGCAGTTGCATTGATTGACCTTACATAATTTCAGTCAGAGATCAACTATAAGATCGTATATATATATATTATATATATCAGACAAAACGTTTCCTTTTCTGCCATGAGTGCATTGATCTTATGCGAGAAGACAATATTTCTTTGTCAATAATTGTCTTATCTCAAGGCCCAAAAAAACATGTAAGAAAGATACGTCATTATATATATATATATATAAATACGGCGAAAAAGATAAATATGTTCTTTTGTCGATAGCTGGAAACTTGTTTGTTTTTAAGAAAATTTCTGTTTTACATCGGTTTTTTCGCAACATTTTTGATGAATTAATAAAAAAAAAATAAACAGATAATAATTTTAATTTTACTTTCGTGCTTTTTCCTTTGTTAAACATACATCAAATGAAAGAAGTACACAAAACGACTGGTAACATTTTATTTATATTTCAAAAAAAATGATATATGAGAAAATCGTATGAAACATGAGATATTTTCTAATGAATGAATTAATTTTCATTTTCTGTTAAGATTTTCTGTTGAGATGAACATAGTCAAAATCATAAAAATATTCGAATTTTTTTTTCTCCAAGAAGATTGAGATTGATTTCAGTTCCTGTTTGTTGGATAATAACATTTGTATACCTCTGTGCCACAGATCTATGAATATGTGTAAGTGTCGAATTAGTTAGAAACCTGATTGTTTAACAGAGTAAATAAGTCCAACAACTGCATATTGACGGAAAGCAAAATTGGCCAACGTACTGCTTGACGCATATATATATATATATATATATATATGATTTACAACCTTAGCGCACATTTTATATTGGCCCATTGATTGACAGTAATCGGAAAATAAAGAATAATCAGACAATCAGCGAATGGGCAAAATTAGTCATTAATAAAACTAAAACTAACAGGGTTGGCAACGTCATCGAATTGATTCCCAATTATTATCAATTTTAGCAAAAAAAAAAAAAGAGCAAGTGAGTAGACAGTCAGTCCCCATAAATTACATACACACACACACCTATCAGATAAATATGTGCATATATATTTTAGTATCAATGTGATATATATATCAGTGCACTTGAAGTCGTCAGTTTTGTCGTGGCGACATCACCCCTCCCCACTCTCTTTGACACAACATCTAATCACGCAATTCAATGTCGTCTATTATACATACATATATACATATATATATATATATATATATTTGTATATCACCACGAATGCATGCGCTCCAAATATGTAGGTCCGAGGCCACCAATGATGTCTCTATGGGAGCTTTCCTACCTCCTCTCTTGCTCTCTCACACTCTCTCTCTCCCTCTCTCTCTCTCTCTCTCTTTTTTTGCCTGATAATTCCGTTGTACTTACTTATACCTAGTTTTATATTCAAGCAAATAACCAAAGTGCAATGTTAGCTTTACTGTTATATGTTAGGAAGTGAAAGAAATATAATATAATAATATAAATTCAATCAGTTTATAAAATTAATAATGTTGTAGAAAATCGCATCATAATCGATTACGATAACATTTCCATGTCATATATTTATATATATAAATTTATCCATTTTCTTGTCTTGTATAACATATAGCTGCCATAGGAAACATTACTGTGCATTTTTATTATTTTCTTCACGTTTGACATTGGAAAAGTCGGTCAGTTTTTTTTTTTAATATATCGTGAAACTTAGATGTCCGCCATTCGTCGTTGTTGTTATCAATTATTCAATTCTATCGATTGTCCTTGGGAATTAACAAAAGCTTTTTAGCTCACATTTGTTACAGGTGCTTCGCAATTGTCAAATTGATGTATTTTGATGCGTTTTTGTTGCTTGTCGTATTTAACCTTTAACAGGTACTCAAATATTCAACTGGTTTTTATTGATCATCATAATGATGATGACGATGACGATGATGATGATGATGACGATTGTGCTTGAAGTGCTTTATTTGTGCTTTTTCAAAACACAATTATAATTGATTTGGGCTCTTGTTAAGTTTATCGCATTTCACTTTACTTAAGTCAACCCACTTCCCCTCCCTCCATCCCTGCAATACGCCTGCTTAGTGCCAGATGTTTATGGGCGCTTCTCTTTTTTTTAACCGTTAATTATCACTAATCATAACTGAAACAAATAAATGAAATAGGCAAAAACAATGACAATAAAAACCAAAAAAAAAAAAAACAACAACAATAAACACGCGCTCATTTAGTGGTATGGAATAAACGATCCCTAAATATCACATGGCTAACACAACAAAATTTCCTTGGTTTTTTGATAGTGCTTTGTTGCCTAGTCAGAAATTTTGGGGATTTCTATAATTGGTCGCACTTTGATTTTGTCGACTCACATGTGATAAAGCCTTGGCAATAGCTGATTTGCACTCTCTTCCGCTGCTTATCAGGACAAACGATTCCAGCTGACATATATACATTTTATTATTTATCGATTATCAATAGTATTTAGTAATTTTTAATAATTCATGTTTTATCCAATTAAATATATATATATATATATATATATATATAGGATATTTGATATATTTTTATATCGATTATTAATTGTATTTAGAAATTATTGATAAAATGGTTTATCCAATTATATATATATATATATGTATATATATACATATATAAGATATATATATATATATATATATATATAGAAGATATATTAACCTTGGTTTGTATGTATGATCAAAGTCCCTGGTCTTGTAGATCAATTTAAGTTAACTAATCGATGTATATCGATAGCCGATAACACTAAAAATTATATTAAATACAGTTGGAATATACTTGTGGAGATGATAAATAAATTGTTGTTAATATGTCAGTCATCATATGATGTAGATTCCATTTAGGATATCCACTCATTAACTACTCGTGTTGACCAAACTTTGATCATTCTATTCACACGTTGAACACATCACACATTATGCTTCTTCTTGCTTTTGTAATGTGCAAATAAAATGTACTTAGCTATAATTTTGAGGAAATTCGCTTTTGAATTTGGATTTATTTTACTTTGCTATTTGCAATTGGCGCGATGCGGATTTTAGCACAAAACAGCAAAAGACAAACAACAAAACAACAAATGTATGAAAACTCGATAAATAAATACAAACAAAATATTATATGTGAGTGGCTGCTCGCAAGCCGAATCGTAATCATAGCCGTTACTCGTGTATCAAAATCGTGAGCTGTAAATGATCTGAATAAGCTTTATATTTATATATTTATTGCAGGCACTGTACTTGTTTGCGTTGCTCATTTGCTCTGAACACTAATACTAATTAGATAGCCGATGAAGAAATGGGCGTTCTGGGCGGAAGGGGGGGTTGGTGGTATTGGGGAATCTTGAATTTATGTTTTGTATTTCACACAACTAGTCGCCGCTCGTTTTATTATTTATTTGCAAACATTTGTGCAATATTTGCCAATTGAATTTACAAGCAGTGCTAGTCACAGTGGCTTAACGTGATTGTGTCGGATGTTCGCCGAGCGATATTCCAAACTCAATTGATATAGATAATGCCCTATAAAGGAAGGTACAACTACTAAAATACACACGATACTTAACAATTATTAAACATGTTTTTGACTTGCCAATAACCCAAACACACAAATGTTTATGACTTTCCTCCCCCTTATGTATACAGTTATTCTTGATCAGTAATAGAAACTCAATTTGTTAGACATATTCCAAACCAAGTTGAAAACAAAATAAAATAAGTAAAAATATAATCAAAATACCATTAAATATGGTAATTTCATGTTGAACATTAGTATTTTTTTTTTTTTGCTTATAGTAAATCTGATCTGCAATTTTTCGACGTTCATTTAAAAATAGAGTTTTTTCTCGACGTTCTTTTTATTTACTCTTCGCTTAGGAATATAAGCGAGCTTATAGAATCCAAAGAGATTCCGGGAAATGTGTACTCTATTTTATTTTTTTTTTTTCCCCCGAAACAGTTGGTTATGCAATAAACATATGTAAAAAACATGAATGTGTGCATTTTTTTGTAATTTCTGTTTTCTGTACAAAACAAATGTTTCATACTCGTAAATGTGTAATTTAATATTAATTTAAGTTTAGTCCATTGCTGCACGGGACACTGATAAATATAAAATAAATAAAATAAATAAATATAGTTTTCATTTCATTAATAAAGACAGATGTGGGACAAATTATGCACAAACTTGCAGGTTTTTAGAAATATATATATAAAGTATATGTTACCACATTTATATGAATTAACTTTTCGCAGTCCCAACTTCGTCAAAACTGTTCATATTTTTGAATAGAGATTTTTCGCAAAAACTCATTGAAATGTTAGCTAAAACTTGAGTCGTCTGTGGGTTCTGGCATATCTGGAAAAACAAATCGCTCAATCTTCGATATTAACACGCGCATTTATGTCAAAGGCAACACGAGCCAGTTTCGTGGTCGACTCGAGCATTTCAGCAGTTATCTGTGGCACACACACACACACACACGCACACACAGTATTGTGTGTGTGTGCTTTCAATTCTTAGAATTGCCTGACATCTGTCAACTGACATCTGTTGTTTGCTGTCTGCTGTCTGTCGGTCTGTCGGTCTTCCTTAGATATGGGGCATTAGTCAGTTTGATTTTATTTATGCTGTGTAACATTTGCCTTTATCAGTTTATTGTTTGACGAGATGACGTCGTCCCCTCAAATGTCGTTAAGTCACTGTGAATGTCAACAGAGGGGGCAGAGGGTAATGATGGTGCGGCAATTTTGCACGATGACGTCGTCAAGGAGCCAAGACAGTTTTGAGTGTCCGTAAATCAAGACTGAGTGAAAAACAGACATTCTTGTTCGTGTCCTTAAAGTCCTCAAAATTATTATTATTGTTGTTGTTGTTTTTGTGGCTGTTGTTGTTGTTGTCGTCTATTGATTTCTCATTAAGTTTTGCGATGCGTTTTTTATGGTTTACAATTCCAAATGTGTTTGTTGTTTTTTGTATAGAGTATTCAAAAATTGTTATTATATTACGTAACATTTACCCATTGAATATATATATTTTAATATATATATATATATATATATATATATAGATAAGTTAAGTTGACAAGCACAATAGGCTAGAAAATGTCACTCACTCACACTCAATATATAAAAGTAACTCAATTGGGAGTTAAACATATTCTTTATAGCAAAGACATCTAGTTTGTGTCGATGTAAAGTAGACTCTATGTTCTTCTAAAAAAAAAACATTAAAATTAATATATTTTTTCGTATAATCATTAAAAACTATAGCACTGACAGTCGCGAAGGGTGTGAAGTTCCGAGTTCATTTCTATTCAAATTTCTATTTATATTAATATTTATATTTTTAATTATTTTTATAATTATATTACTAATTCTATTTCTATTACTATTTCTGTAACTATTTTGTATTTATATTTCTATTAATATCCTTATCACTTTTTCTATTGCCATTTCGTTTTTTATGGCGCATAATGGAAATGTTGCGCAATCGCAAGCAAAATTTATTAAAATATTTTCAATTTGTGTAAGTTGCAAAATTAATTACAGTTGTCGCCCCGTCATGTTGATATAACATCGTACGATAAAATATAATTATTTTTTTGCTCCCTGAATGATGATTTTATATATTGTATGCGAATATTGGTAATTGTATTTAATATTCTGTTTTTGTTTTGTTTTCAAAAAAGATTTAAGTTGTCAATTAAGTTTTTGATTTACTGCAACTAAATGTTTAGCACTTTAAAGATTGCCATTTTATATATTTTGGGTATATTAAGTATTGAAAGTAATCGTTTCAGATAGAACATATTGAAAATGAAGCACGTTCTTTTCACATATGGATATAAATCTTAGGGGTATTAGCCTCTCAAGTTCCGACTTTTTTAGTTGCGATTAGATATTTATATATATATATATTTATATATATCAGCTAACTGCATATACAAATTATATTCGATTTCGTGGAATTCGTTTTGTTTTTCATCAACATTCATCACGTTCCGTTCAATGCCTTTTTTCACGGGTGATGTTCAGACGTTTGCTACCCTGTCGCCTGTTTCAATTTATTCATAATTAAAGGCAAATTTACACATTTTACTTAAACGAGTTTCTCCAAATAATAATATGCCTTCAATTTTAGTGTTATATTCCACGAAGCACCCGTTCATCCCCTCCACCCACACCCTGTACTCAGTCAAATTTCTTTTGTTTTATTTTTTCGAATTCATTAGCGTTAATTGAAAAATGCGTTTTGCTTAATGGCGAAAATTTAAGAGCAAATTAATATAATGAGAAGAGAGATGGGCGGTGTGGGAGGGAAATGTTGTGCGATTGGCGGCGATGTCTCTAAGATCGATGTTAAATAAATTTGAATTGAATTGAATGTGTTGTGTGTGCGTGTGTGTGTGTGTGTGTTTGTTGTTGTAGTTTGCTGTGTGTTGTATGACGGCAATTGAAGCAATTAACTGTGAAATACATTTCACTATAGAAAATGACTGTGAATGTGAATGTGAATGCGATTTGTGACTGGGTCTGCTGCTTGCTGCTGTCAAACATTTCAATTAAAATGTCGACTTTGAGGCGACGCCAGTTGACCATTAAAACAAACAACAAACAGAACAGAAAACCGAACCGAACTCGGCTCGAATTGAACGCTTCAGCGGCTGGATGAAGAGATGGATGACGAATGCGGACTGCTGAGATGGGAGAAAAGAGTGAGGGGTGAAAGGGTGGCAACACTCGGGTCTCGCATGATCGCAATCATGTGATTTATCCATATATACATATACATTTATATTAATCAGCATATAAGCATATAAGCATATATATGCAAGCAGTTGCAGCTATCAACTTTAGCTGTATGTATATAATTTTATGTGATCGTCAGCCGATCAGCTTGTTGTGCGTGGTGTGTGTGTGTGTGTGTGTGTGTGTGTGTGTGTGTGTGTGTGTGTGTTTGTGTGCAGTCTGCAGCAGGAAACAAAAAACAGCACAACATATTGCAACACAGAGTCACGTGAGCTGAATCGTCGACATCAGCTGCTCTCGCTAAACGATATAGTGGGAGAAGGGGTCTGGGTAGGGGAGTGTGGTGTGGTGGCCTATTATTTAAGCTCATTTGTGATTGTAGCTATTGCCAAAGCATACAAAAAAATAACAGGCACATCGAACATGAAATACACTTCCACAATTCATTCAGCGTGCTTAACAATTAACTAAAAGCAACTTGAAACAAATTATAAATATATACAAATATAAATATATAAATACATATATATATATATATAAATATATATATATATAAATATATATATATATATAAATATATAAATATACACAAGTAATAAATAAAATAATAAATAATAATAAAATATAATAAAAATTAATAAATTTTTATATATACATTGGACACATAAAATGTACGACAAATTTAGCATACGCAGCTGACAAGTGTTATAGAAACAGCAGCAACAACAACAACAACAACAACTACAGAAGAAACCAGTTTGGCAAAAGTTTCCACGGCCAGCTTGCCCCGTTGTGTGTGTTTTGTTGTTTGTTGTTTGTTTTGTTATTGTTTGTATTTTGTCGTCACTTCTGTGTTTTATGCTATTGACTATTGACATTGATTGAGACTCATTGCGGTTGGCAACATCAGCCACACACAGTTTGCAGCAGCAGCAGCAGGAGCGAGATAAGCAAGTGCGGGAAGGGATGAGGTATGAGGAGGAAGAAACCGTTTAGTGGTGTAGTTGATAGACTTGCACAGAATCTGGTTACAATAAAATTAAGCACGTGCTGCCATTTGAGCAAAGCTGAGCAACCAACTAAGAGAGACATACACTGAGAAAAACCAACGTATTGCAAAAAAAAAAAAAAAAGAAAGGTTTTTCATGTTTCGAAATAGTTTCTTAAGCTTAAGAATTGGGCAAACAAATTTCTCTTATACAATCTAAATAATAATGGAAAGGTGAATTTCTGCAAGTAAGGTCGATTTATTTTTTGCTGATTGTAAAGTCATTCATTGACTTCGTGAATGTCTGTCTGACAGTCTGTTTGTCTGTCTGCTTGCCTGATTCCTAAATTTGGCATTAGTATCAAAGTCAAATTAGATACACAAAACAAATGATTTGATTTCGAATTTTATTGCCGACACGCCTTTTTAGCACTTGTAATTTTTTTATGTTTATCTTAACTTAGCAACAATTTAGTGGCTCACACTTTTGCAAGCAGATTAGACTAGATCCAACTTGGTGGAAGTGATATTTTTATACCCTGAAAAAATGTGTAAAAAGAGTATAATGATTTGTATGCAAATGTATGAAACAGGCAGAAGAACAGGCATCTGCGACCTCATAGAAAATATATATATATTTCTGACTTGAAATTTGGATTCGAAAACTGCCTAAGTTTCTCAATTATCGATACATTTCAATTTCCGATAGCAAGAAATGCCGCAATTTTAAAGGCAGATTCTTCTAATTAAGACAGCCATTTAGGGATCAGTTCGTTTTTTCACTTCTCCAATATAATAAATGAGTTTGGCTACTCACATTTCGGTGCACAACTTTATAAAGAGATATTTGTCCAAAATAAATAAACTTGAATATATATAAAAAGTGGGTTTATGGTATATCGTAGTCGAGCACACTCGACAATAGCATTCTTACTTGTTTTATTTATTACTGTGGATTGATTTTAACATTAACTTGTGAATGCTATTTGGAAAGCTTCAATTGACGCTGTTTAATTCGCATGACCCATTAGCCAGCCATCTAAGTTTTTAAAACCACAATAAATTAAGTCTCGAATAGATACTTTCAGTGATCAAAAAAAAAGAACCCCTGAAAGCTATTTCTACAATTCTTATTCAACATTTTTTACTTATAGTTGCAATTAGATCATTATTATTTCTGCTTATAGTTCTTATAGCCTACAAAGCTCCAGAATACAGAATTGTATTCTCCATGTTTCCGTGTAACTCTATATATATAGGTTTATGCACAGATTACAGGGTATCTCTTAATTAAACAGTCGCTTTTCTAGTATTACGACCAGATTATTCAAAACATCTGCTTTTGTAACTTTTGTAAATTTATTATAATAGTTAATTGCTACTGGTTTCCTTTTAAAGTAGAAAAAAATATATATTTCACCCGCTTAGGGAAATAGAGAAGCGCCAAAGCGTATCTAAAATATAATCAAAATTCTAAGGCCAGAAGTAAATCAAGCTTAAACGATCGCTTACAAGCTGAGCAATTATGATGAGTCTTTTGTATTTTTCAATTTTGAATTTAATTTCATGTCGACTAATTACTTTTTAGAAAGTGCTCAAGTTGAAATCAGAAAGGCAATTATGGAACGAAATAGTTTCAATTGAGGCAGTTCACTGATTCTCGAACAGGCTTAGAAGGTAGAAACTAGATATATATTTTTATACTCTTTCTCTTTTATAAACTATAGTGTTTCGATATAAGAAATGAGTTTGCCTGCTCCCTGATGAATGGATATAACATTAATGTTCAATAAAATACAAATGTATGAATTTTTTTTTTTCTATTACTTTTTGTTTTTAAATACATAACAATTTAGCAAATTAAGAAATTAATTTTTTTTTTTTTTGGCTTTGTGTAAATAACATGATTATCGTCAGCTATACATTTTAACGAATTGGGCTAATTGGCGATTTGGTTGAATGTTTGCTTGTTGTTTGGCCGATTAGATATGTGCAAATGGATTTTAATGTATTTGTGTGTTCCGGCGACTCACTTTTTGTTATCGCATCAATTTAGAACGAGACACGCCACCAAGGTGCTAATCGGCCCCTTGATTGTCGATAAGAGCGCAAAAACTCAAATCAAAAGCGCACTGCAACAAAATCAACCAAATCAATGACGATATTTGTTATTTCGACTCGACTTGACTTGGCTGTTGCTAAATTGTCGCAACGACAGATCGATCGGTCATTATTTGTTGTTGTTGTACTTGGCAATGAAGAAGACAAGAAAGAAGAAGAAGATGAAGAAAAAGAAAAAGAAGAAGGTGCGGGAACAGACGTCGCCAATTCTTAAAATAGTTAACACAGACAGCAGTGCAACAACTTAAGTTTCAGTATTGACAATGAAACCATAGCCAATACAAACACATATATATTATATATATATATATATATTAGATATGTTAACCAGTGAATGTGGGGAAGGAAATGAGGTGCAAAAAAAAAAGCCGACAGCAAATTGATACAAAGTCCGCAGAGTGGGCACAAATTCATTGAATTCAACTTTAAAAACTGCCTGATTGAAAAGTTTAGTGTTGTTTGTGAAAATGTTTGTGGCATGAAAGATACAAAATAATTAACAAAAATAATAATAATAATAATAATAATAATAATAATAATAATAATAATAATTATAATAATAATAATAATTATAATAATAATAATAATAATTATAATAATAATAATAATAATAATAATAATAATAATAATAATAATACTGTGCTATAGCTCTGTTAGCAGTCGGTCGTGATACAGAAAACATAATTATCAAATTTTGAATATCGCAGTAACATTAAAATGTCGGCAGATTGACTGGATTCCAAACTAAAGAGTTTATATAGTCTTATTTCTTGTTGTTTTCTTCCCAATTCTTTCCAATTTGTATTGCAAATAAAAAAGCGATATGTTATTCCTACTCCCCTCGTTTCCAATTATATATATGTATAACTAACTGAGATTTTTATTACTGGGAACAAATTGAGAATGTTTTATAATTAATTGATAAGGGTTTATTGAAGTAGGGCAACATTACGTTACAAGCGGTATAAAGAATATATATATTTTCTTGAGCAAAGTTACAGCTGATTTATATATAACTATTTTTTAGATTTAATATATAAGTTCCCATTTGCCATATGCTGATCAAACTTATTTTGTCAATAACTTTTCCTTTTAGCATTCAATATCGATGAAATAAAATAACTGTTAGCCATAAAACTGACGAGTTGATAAACATGTTTTTTAGCCTGTCTGGGTATGAACATGTCGACAAATACATTTTGTACAACTTATGATAGGAACAGGGTATAATTTTATCGAGCTCTCCCGACTAGATCAATCTTATTTGTTGGAGACAAACATTTTGAAAAAATAAATTTTAAATGCAAAACAATTGAGAGCACCGACAGAACATGCCTAACAATTATTTGAGATGAAATATATATGTATATATGTATATATCACGTGATGCATGTATGTATACGTATATATGCGTATATACATGTATATTTGTACGTACGTTATTGAACTGTTATGAATCCATATTGGGATTATTGTATACGAATTTGAAAGTAAATTTAATAAAAACTATAGCTAATTATATAAAATAATAATAATAATATATATATAATAAATATATTTCCGTTTATTTCCGGCTGGATGCAGCAATTATATGATGAGCTCACATATATATATATATATATATATATATATATATATATTTAGAACATTTTATATAGCTGCACTTTATTGTTTCGCATACACAAACGATGGAATTTTAATTTTCAAATCTATTAACAAATTCAAAAGTATTTTTAATAAACATTTTCAGCAGTTTATCAGTTTTCTTGTAAAAACTATTCGCCTTTGGCCTATTTTGCTTGTGGTCTATTGGTTTTTAGCTTTAATTGGACAGAATAGTCAGCAACAGATTACATAACGTTGATTTTATTGAAAATATAATTATTTTTAAATGTTTTATTGTTGCGTAACTATACGTAAATTGTTATCTTGGGACCAGCCGCAGACAAGTTGATCAAATAGTAATTTTTCGATAAGAGCTATTAACAAATATTGTGCAAATTAAATTTAACATTTTTTTTTAATCTTTAGCAAACGTTGTGCAAATATTTTAGTATCGTATATCATTTCATATTCCACACAGTAAACATATATATATATATATATAGCTTTCTAGTTAATCATTTTGGGTGTAGGGTATTTTTAAGCCGAGCAACTTTTGATTTGCTTTCAGCAATCATTGTGCAATTAACGCAAAAGTTTGCGATTATTTTTTAACTTTATGAAAGGCAATTGCAGATTTATATTAATATTGGATACTTATCGGAATTCCTTATCGATGCCAAATGTCTCCATCAGTATAGCCACGCACTTATTTGTTATTTATTGGCCACATTGTGCCTGACTGCGTTTCGTATTGTTTACCATTCAATTGGCAATTTACCTCGTAAATGATTTAAGCGCGATTAAAAGTGCTGCAGGCGGCAATAACGGAAAGCAATCCGATTAGTAAGCTAAATAGTCAACTCTGGTCTCGGTCATATAATCGAGTAATCTGCGATATCGCAACACCAACACACACGGGGCACCTGCACAATGATGACGTGAATGCGATTTTGTATAAATGATTCGATAATCGTAATAATATTAGTGTTTTGGATTATTATTGTTGATTTTGTTTGTATGCTTTTGCATCGATTTCGATTTTTTGTGCAACGCCCATAAAATGCATATTATTGATACGATTTTTACTCACTTTTAGTACCATTCCCAACACCAAATGCCGTTTTATCAACATAATACCTATCGACAGTAGGGCTACTGTAAATAAATACATATATGGCAACATATGTATGTTTATGCATGTAAACAAATAACGAAGAAGTTTTTTGTTCTGCCTGTTTGTCAGATCAATTAGATTTGGCTTACTAACCAAGTTCTTAAAGAAAGAATTGTGTGCAGTTAACTAGATAATTTTATGGATGAATATACATTAAGAATTAATATATTTTTCTAATTTTGCTGTCCCAATTACAGTGTATATATATATACAGTATATCTATGTACGTATAAGATAATCGTGAGCCAGGTTTGGCATATCAGTGGTTCATGCGATTTACCGATGTCCATCCACATTCAAAATTTACATGAATTGTGTATAGGTTTTTTCACTCATTTCACCACTTAAGTACTTTCCTTCAAACTAACGCAAAGAAGTGCAATGGTCATGGTAATTAGCATTGATTTTATTCATAAATAATGGCAAACAACCTACGACATTTGCAATCCAAGGCAATTTGAAGCGTGTAGAAAAAAGCGTATGGAACCAACTCCTCATATTTCATATGGGTAGTTTTCAGTAATTTCCGAAATGACGGGTAATCGTACAGCAATTAAATGCAAAGGATAATACAAATTCGAATGTATTGTATCGTTAAGACACACACTACACATATATACATATGCATTTAAATTTATACGTATAAACATAAAATGTTCATAATAAAAGGCAAAGTTAAATCTAATCGTAAGCTGTAAGGCGTTAACAGTTAATAGCGACAATAGCAATGGACAATTGCCAAGCATAACTAACCTATCCTAACTGAACGAAAACCCATGAAACGAATAGCAGGCTCTAGCATAGCAAGTGAGAGGGAGAAGGAGAAACACAGAGAGTGGAACAGAGTACACGACTAGGAGGTACCCTGTATTCAAATGATTATCTACAATTGTACCCTTATTACTATACACATGCACTCACTCACACACACACACACACCTATGCACGCATTTATAGTAGATAGAAATATACGGGGGATAAATAGGGATTAAGATTAATAGTAAACTTACATTGACCAAACTGACGCCGAAGCAGGCAACCCAGCCCCAACCGCCATCGGGTGCAACTTTTCTCGGTGGTTTCGTTGTCATTGTTTTTAGTAAGTTGCTTGTTTGTTTTTGTTGTTGTTAATGTTGCTTGTGTTGTTCCTTTTGCCGCTGTTCGCCTGCCTATCCTTCTATCTTTCTGCGCTCGCTGTGTCTTGTCAGGTGTGTAGATGTCTCTATACCCTCTAATCGGGTGAATAGGCGTGCATATGCGTCTGTATGTGTAAATTTTGTCTATGTGTGTATGGAATTATGGATATTTTGTGCTTATTTTATTATGTATGTTTTGGTCGTCGTCGTTGCCTTCTCCGTTGGCCGCTTTTATTTTTGTGTGTTTTGTTTTGCTTTGCTTTGCTTTGTTGTTGTTTTGATTTTCGAGCGATGCGTTGTTCTTTTTGCTTCTTTTTATTTTTATTTTCTTGTGTCTTATTCACCCGTTGGGTTTTTTTTGGAAATTAGTGTGGTTTGTTTGTTTTTACTTTTAATTTTAACTTGTCGCACACTCAAACAACAAGAAAACTGGGAAATAATTTTAAAAAGTAGCGACGCTTTGTAAATGTTTTAGTCAACGTTTTAAAGACCGTTGTGGATTTTGTTGTTGTATTTTGTACCTTAGTACCAAGTTTTTGTTTGTGTTGCTTCTTTTCGATGTGTTTTTATTTAATTGTTTGTTGCTGTATTTTTGCGTGGACTGTTCTGTGTTCTGTTTTGTTCAGTTATGCTAATGATGCCAAATATGTAGAAATATTCAATAGTCTGTTGTTCTTTCGGTTTTTAGTTAAAGACTTCAATTATTCATTCACCGATATATTTGCTTTTGTTATTGAAATTTTGTATGTTAAATTTTATTAAATTGTTTACATTTCACTGGTTTCCGATTAGTTAATTTGTTCTTGAGGAATTTCTTATCTCAGCGTTTTTCCATTTGTTTTTTAAGATTAATTTTTGTATTAATATAATATATATAACGCTTTAAAGCTCATTTAAAAAATTAAATTACACAGCACGTTTTTGCGATAAAAAAAATGGAAAAAAATCAAACATAACAAAACACTAAAAAAAAGATTGAAATGAAATATTTATTTTCATTCAGGCCTGTCGTTTTCACGTTTCACCTTATTTTCCAGCTGTTCTAAATGATTGTTTTGGCTGTTGTTGTTTTGTTTTATGTTTCTTTTATGTTTTATTCCATTGGCTCTCTGGCGTGCGTTGCTGTTGCTGTATGCCGCCTCCGTTGTTCTCAGCGGATTCTTGCCGTTTGCTAGCGTGGTCGCTTCGTGCAATGCTATTTATTAAAAACGGGGGTGTTGGGGTTTCGACCGGACTCTCCGCATCGGTTCGATGTGTTACGCGCGACTGTTCAATCGATACTGACTACTTGCCGTCGACGTCGAGATTGTCAACAACTGACTGACTGCCTACCGCCTGCTTGAAGAGCAACAGAGCGACAAAGAGAGAGTGAGAGAGAAAGAGAGAGCGAGCTATGGAGAGAGCAGCAGCAAAACGGACTCGATTGGAGAGAACACATTCTGGGGATTACTGTTGTTGCTACTTCTGCGTCTGCTTTTGCTTCAGCTACTGCTGCTGCTGCTGCTGCGTCAGTGTTTGTCAAGATCGCGTTCTAATGCTCGAGAGAGCGCCCGACTGTTCCTCCGGTCACTTTATGTGCAGTGCAGTTAGCTGCCTTGCCAGGCCTTGTCTTGCCATGTCCGCCAGCGGCGAAAACCGCAACCCCAAGACACAAACAAAAAAACCAAAAAACTAAAAAAAAAAAAAAAAAAAAAGAAAACGCAAAAACAAAGAACACTATGAGCAACGTTGACTTTTTGCTGCCTGTGGCTAATTGCGCG
Organism: Drosophila longiperda; assembly: GCA_035042125.1. NCBI lineage: Eukaryota > Metazoa > Arthropoda > Insecta > Diptera > Drosophilidae > Drosophila > Drosophila longiperda. The sequence goes on from JAWNLV010000179.1 coordinate 1,023,042, forward strand.
TCTGCCAACATTGCTGCTGCTCCTCGTTTGTTTCTTTGTTTAGGCTCACACACTCACACGCACACAATTATATATATATAGGAAATACGTGTGTACATATACAAGCATATATATATATATATATATATATATATATACACATGTTCTTTGTCTTGGCCATGGCTGGAGTAGCATTTGTGTACTAGCTGCTTGTTGCAATGTGCACTGGTTGCCTGCTTCTGTATTTTATGCACATTGTTCACATTTATCCATTGACTCAGTTGCGCAAACGCGCTCCCTTTTCACTATGTCTCTCTCTCTCTTTCCCTCTTACTCTCTTTTTTCGTTTCAACAGACATCAGACATTCTCTCTCCTTCCCTCTATCTCCTTCGCACTCTATCTCTCTCTCTCTTGGAACTTGTTGCTTTGCAGATCTGTTGCGTATGTGTGTGTTCGCAACGAGAGAGTTTTTGGTGTTGCCAGATAAAGAGTATTAACAGTTTTGAAGGATTTATTTTTTACTAAGCACAGCGAAATATTTATCGTGCTCAGACTGTGCAGCTGTGTTGCAGTAAAATGCAAAATGTTGTTTTATGTGTCTGTTCGAATTTATTGGCAAATGGGTAAAAACTGCTTTAAGGCAGTGTCATATAAAAATCGAGCTGGCGTGTGAATTTAGAAAGAAAACCGTTTGAAATTTATCGAGACAATATATATATACAATTTACTTTATTAATGTATATGCTGCAAGTGTAGATTTTTAATTGTTCATTAAGACTTCTTAATTGACAACAGCATGCCAAGCTAAATTCCAAATACAAATAAATAAAGAAGAATATAATCATAATAATATTAATAATACTTATAAAAAATACAACGATGCCGACATTGAGCGACGGCTATGGAAATGTACATTAAAAAACTGAAAATTAAAAAAAAAAAAAACTAAAAAAAAATGAAAATGAAAATGGCACACGGCTAAGTGTTGCCTCTTACGTGCTATGTGTGTATGTGTGATTGTGCAAATATGTACCCCACTATCCCCACTGAGTGCCCGGACACAGTCAAGCCTCACTGGCGCCCAACACGTTGACAGCAAAATACATGCAAAATGAAAAATAAATACAAAAACAAAGCCCTCAATCAAGAATCGATAATCGGAACACTAAACGCAAACAAGCCCAAAGCCTTTAGGGTTTCCATGTTGTCGGCAGATTGTTTGCCCATTTGCTTCCCAATGGGTTTTCTTGTTTCAACTTGTTGCTGCTGATCCAATGCCCAATATATACATATTAAATGTGTATATATGTGTGTGTGTGTGTGTGTGTGTGTCTGTATGCATAAACAAACACAAATCTGCAAGAGACACCTCTTGAGTCAAAATTTTAAAATACGATTTTCGCTCGATTTAAATGCACACATTCTGAAATTAATAATGTTTGGAAATAAATTTAGTTATGTTACCTTGGCTCTTACGGTTCTGTAATTAATTAATTTTATCAATTAGACAAATGTGTTTGGTATTCTTTGAGTTATTTATATTATTCATATTGTTCTCCATAGACCCACATTCAAATGAGTGTGTATGTGTGTGTGTGTGTGTGTGTGTGTTTTGTTGATAGATGGATTTGCTGTTGTTGTTGTTGGTGGTGCTTTTCCAGCGATTTGTGTGGTTGTCAAACGCTTGAACAGATTGCCCCCATGTATTGCAATGAATGGCAATGGGCGAAAAAGGAAATTAAATGCCTGACTGATAAATTCTGTGATTGACAAACTGATGACGTAGTTTGAATTCCGTTGACAGCAGCAACAGCAGCAACAACAGCAACAACAACAACGACAAATTCATTTCAACACTGGTTTAAGGAGAAGGCGTCGTTTAACATTTCCGCAGTCGTCGGTCCTACATAGAACTTACATAAATGTATATATGTCTATATGTTGATTAGTATATAGAGCATGTCTGGCTGATAATATTCATGTGAGAGCATTTTGGTAGGACAAGGGATGATAATGAAATCTAACGTAATAAATTATATGATAATTCCTTGCATATATAAATAAATATATATATAAATATATATATATATATATATATATATATATATATATATATATATATATATGCTTATTTATTGGCCATATATACGTATATATACATATGTATATTTGTGTGCGTAAAATACTAGTATAAATACAAACACATCAGGTGTGACAGAGAGGGACAGAGAGGGAGAGAGAGAGAGACAGGCGGAAACTATAGCAGGGTTTATCGGTTTGTTGTTTTAGTTGATCTGTGTTGATAACCCTCCTGTCATTACAAAATATCGAAAAGTATTCAAAGTATGCACAGCAAATTTGAAATAAATACATTTCAAGAGAAAAGTATCATTTTAATCGCAACTTGTAGACATATTCATATATATGCCTACATACATATATGCACACAATTCACTTAAGCAGCTTGCCTCCAATCATAATTTCTCGTGATATTCACGTGACTCTCTCTCGCATTGATTAGTTGTAGTCGCAATTATCTGGGGCATCTGTTAATAAATTTGATTTCATTCTCTCTCTCTCATTTTCTCTCACTCTGAAGCCCAGCTCTTTTGTATATACAAGTAATTTTTAAAAAAATTCAAACTGAAATTTAGACAACTCTGCCAGATTCGATGGGGCAATTGAAAACGCTTAAGTAGCTCTCAGGTTTTTACTACAGTTTTCTAGGGAATTGACTAGTTATACCTTGGGAATACTAAGTTGTTTTGATATACTCTGTTTCAATGGTTTTAGTATTAATGAAACGTACATCTATCAATTATATAAAATACATATAAATAATTAATGTAATGCATATGTTTTTGGTTAGTTGCCTGAGACTTAGGATGTTTTCAATAAGTTCAGACCAGAGAGGTTATTAAAACTAAAGCTTCGCACTAACAACAGTTTCATTTTAATTCGTAGTCGTGGATTTGTGCATAAATTTGAAGAGGTTTTTCCATTTTCGCTATGAGGATTTTTCAATGCTGAAGCTAAATAAAACATTCAGTTCAAGAACCTGATGGTTCATGTATTCGCTTAAAGTGTACAGATAATTATTTTCAGCATGAGCAGCAAAGTATGCAACACTTGTGTCATGGAAATATCAGCACAAATTAGAAAACGTTTACCGACGACATTTAATAATGAATTATACAATTAAAGCATAATAAGTTTTGAAATTATTTTTTTTAAATATGATTCATTTTAAATATAATGTTCGGTGTATGAGTGTGTATGTTTGTATGGTTTTATCATAGAGAGAAATGTGTGTCTTCTAGTTTAAGCATGATTTGCGGCAGCGTAAGCAGGCCTCGGTGGCGCAGTTGGCAGCGCGTAAGTCTCATAATCTTAAGGTCGTGAGTTCGAGCCTCACCCGGGGCATTTAACTTTTTAGTACTTTTTTTTAACACATATTTTTACATTGCCTTTAATTTGTTTTTAATTTAATCGATATGTTATCAACTTATCGCAAATGTGTAGCTGACTTAAGTTGGTAATCGGCATTGAACTTTGTGCTGCATTCGATTAAATCGTTAATGTTTACATCTGTCAAAGCAATTTGTTCAAGTATGAACATAAGATGCTGCATAGCTGAGCTGTTATGTATAAACATCACATTCGTAGAAGAATAAACTTCACATGGAGTCGTCCGACAAATACTGCAAAGCTCAGCTATTAAGTATAAACATCACATGGAGTCGCCCTACAAGCGACTCCGTTAATATATACAAATATAACATGAGGTCGCCTTACAACCGGCTTCATATGTACTTAGGTTTAAGATTTTTGTATTAAATAAAGAAATGCTCATCAGAGCAATCAGTTCGATTCTAAACGTCGTCTCATCGTGTTGACTACACCCTATACGTGTTTCACACACAATTATTAACGTTTTCCAACAGTATGTTTGCTAACAATACTGACAAGCCAACCAAAAATAATCTGCACGTGAACCTAACTGCTCAATTTTTGTAAAACAGCAACGAAAACTAAAGAATATGGAATTCTATGAAGCGCTGCGAACTTTAGATCCAATTCAGGTGAACATTACATGTCCATCCCACATATTAGTTTCATATTAATGCCTATATATCTTCTCTAGATTGTCACATCTAAATTTGGAATAACCATTTATCGTAGCGACATTATAATAATGTATGAGAAGAAGCGGATGAACGACAATATTATTAACTTATATTTAGGTTTAATTGTCGAACGTTCGAAGGCCAAGTCAACGCTGCCAACTGTTTATGCAATGGATACGTTCTTTATGCCAAAGTTACTTAAGGGCTACGACCAAGTGAAACGTTGGACTCGTAAAATTGATATTTTCCAAAATGATATAATTTTGGTGCCGGTATTTGAGACAAATCATTTTGTTCAAGAATATATATGGGGTCGGAGAAGGCAGCACCTTCTGACTGTTACATACATTTGCACAAAAACCAGTAAACCCTTTTTACATTTGTATTTGATTCAGGGTATAAAAAAATAAATAAAATCTGTTGATATAAATGGGTGCTTCTTGAGTTTCTGTTTATGACAGGGAATCGGAACCTGAGAAGAACCGACTAATATGCAGAGGCACAAGTGAAATGCAATATTACTCAATAATCAGTTACAGCAAAATATATTAATAATAATCGTACCGAATATGGGGGAAAAAAATATTTTAGAAACCAATTAATAAAAAATTTACCAGAACCTAAACTAAAATACGTTTGGATTGGACAACCTTTTTTATTCATATTCATATGCACCTCTAAAAAATACTCAATTTGGGTGAAAAGTTTCAGTTATTTTATTTAACACATTTCACAGTTTTTGAATATCAAATATAAAAAACAAACAATAGGGGCTAGTAAAGAATTCATAGGCTCAAACTAAACAAAAATTTGCATTTTGTGTCATGTTGTGACGAAAGACATTTAATTAAATATGCAAATGTTTCAATAAAATTAGTTAGGAGTTTTTTTTTTCCGTTTGTCATTTGATTATTTTTGGTCAAGTGTGGCTCATTCATATTGGGATTGGGGGCAGGTTTCTACTGATACAGGTGTTTATGTGTTTGTTTAAGTATACTTTAACACATTGCGAGCACTTTGCCCATTTTGGCACAAACTTACTAGGTAAAGGTATGAACAAACAAATGATTAGGAGACACACCCACTTTGATCTTTGCACCAAACCCCAATGCTAATACAGTAATTAAAATGTCGGTTTATCAATATTAATTTTATGTACGTCTCGTTCAAAAGTCTCCAAAAACAAATGGCATGTTTTCCATTCTTCACTTAAGACGCCGGCAAATTGCCAGCTCGACTCTCAGATACCCTAAGCCTTCATTATTACAGGATATAAAAGCATTAAGTTTCACTTAATGCGGATGAGAGATCGATTGGAATGGTGAAAAAATTTACATGCATATGAATATCAAACTCTTGGATGCAAAATTTAAACTATAAACTATATGCTTAAGTTGCTGGAATGCCATCCAATTCAGTGTTAAACAATCACACTTGTAGGTATGGACGCAAGTATGTATGTACATGCAAATGTGTACCTATGTACATATGTTACTGTATATGATGTACATAAAGTATTTATGACATGCCAACGCGTAATCTAAACATCTGAGATAAGTTTGTCACTGAATTTGTGCGATATTCGATTTGCTTGGCTGAGGAAACGTTAGGAATTTAGGCAGAGACTAGGCGCAGTCGCATAGTGGAAGGAAAACAATTTGGACTTTTCGGCAAATTAAATCAATAACATATAGTATTTAATTTAAAAAAAAATATATAAAATATACTTAATAGCTGAGATTTGAATTATTCATAATTATTTTCTTTTCTGCTCTGTTTTATAATTTACAATTATTGTTTTGAATGGCCTTTTGTGTCGATGACTCTGCTCCCTTGACACAATTAACAGCAACAGCAACTAGAGGACACTGTAAGCCATAATGAAATTAAATTGTAATCGCTCTTCCTATTTTCATTTATTTCTGATTAAACATTGTATGAATAGCATATATCCATATGTTATATGTGTGTGTGTGTTTGAACTGATAATCGCGCCATTCTCGATGGTAGCAAATAACAATACGAGCGGTAAATAAAGACAGCAACAACCGGTAAAATTATTATCAGCACGAAAAAGCATATGTATGTAAAATGTTCTTTTTTTCTATTTCATACGCTTGCAAGAAGCTCATTTAGTTTTGTCACCAGGAGTGTATACAAAACCAAGAAATTTTGTGAATATTTTTTAACACATTGGACAGAGGTATGACAGCAATATTTTTACAAATATACATAATATTTTTGAAATTGAATTAAAGCTGCTTCAACAGACCATCCTTGTGTGTTGAACTCAATTGTGCAATTACAATGGACACAATTTTGGTAGGGTATCCAATCCTTGACTATATATCGATTTTTTTCATAATTCATGAAGTGAATACATACATAGATGTACAAAGAATATCCGCAAATAGTAAAAACAATGAAAATGAACAACAGTAACTAAAACATATGCAGAAACAAAGAAAAAAAAGAGGAAGAAGTCAAACAGGAGAAGAAGTAAAAAAAGTACCGATAGTCCAAGCCAAAACGCATACACTTGCAAAGCAAGCCAAGCGAAAATTTTGTGTGTTAAATACTGACTGCTGCTGCTGCTGCTCGACATGTGAAATAAAACAGAGAATCAAACAGAGAGACGAAAAGCGGTAAAATATGCCTCTATCTATGTATTGACGAGAGGCGTGTGCGTGTTGCTTGCATTTGTGTGCATGTGTGTGTGATTTGTGATTGTGGTGTTCAATACGATCACTTACAAATTTGTTTTCAGTTCAGTTCGCGCTGGAGAACGTTACGGAAAAGTCGTCGTCTGTTGTATTTTTTTTATTTTATTTTTTTTAAATACATTAGAAGACGAAGGAACAACTAAATTAACTAAACGTATTCATACATATATATATATATATATATATATATATATAAATATATATATTCGTGTAAATAGTGAGTTTATTTTGTATATGCTCAAAAGTTTAGCATTTATTCAAATAATGTTGGCTAACAAAAGCATAATAAAAGCACGTGCAGCTGAATCAAATTTGTGCTATATATTATCTATAATATTTTGTGATTCATGATAATTACTATTGGAATTATCAGTGTGCATGTAGATAATGGAGTAGGAGAAGGCGGGGTCAAAAGTCCTACAGTTAACCAGTCATTTCCTTGGACCAGTTATCAGCTATCACAATCAATCGGCCAATCAATCAAACTCATCAATTGGCTCATGGCGTCGGCGCACGTGGTCTAAAACATTATTGGCCCCGTCAGTAATTCACAGTTGACTGCACACAGTGGCTAACAAAAAGCAAACAACCTGGCTTCCACTGCCTGCCTACCAACTTTTTTTTATTAGCATAATTCAACAGTATCTTGCTGCTTTTATTGAGTGTGTGATAATAATAATAATGTTGATGATGATCTGTGCCGCGATGCCATACACTAAACGAAAGCTTTATTTGCACAAATGCTTGCACTTGGCTTAGCCAGGCTCACAATTTGATTCTTCTGTGCCAGACAGCAGTTCATAAACTTTTATTTATTTAGTATTTAAATGCATATTTCAAATTTGTTTTGGGAATTTCTGTAGCCATTTTATAATAAGGTGCTGATAATGATTGTCAGACCAAACTGTATATGTATATAGCACAGAACCTTTGCACCGCATAGATATATAAATATATATATATATATATATATATATATATATATGTGTGTATATGTTTAAAATGCTTTTGTCTTGAGCGAGAATCGTCGCCAGGTCCACCACGTGCTAATTGATTGATTACTTTGGCAAATTAATTATTATCGTTAATACAGAAAATAATTGTTGCTTAATTATTGCTCAGATGGCTGAAATTTCCGTGTAAATAAATATCACAGTTCTCAGTAAATCTGAAACAAATGAACCATAACAAATTGCAGGGGTTTAGTCGAGTTGCTACTGTGCTATGGGTTTGCTTATCTTGAACTTGATTCTGTTACTTTACGAATGATATCGCTTACATAGCTGGAAATGATCAAAGAAATTTTAGAAATTATAAAATTATAAACTATAAGTAACTTTATATCAAAAAAAAAAAAAAACCGACAAAGTCTTTCATAATCACATCCCTTACAAAGGTTTTGAATAGTTCGTATATATCCCCATAGTGTCAATATATATTCTGGAGCAGCCTCTCAGTCTCTCTGTTTCTATGCAAAATTGAGAAGCTTAAGATCGATGAAATATATCTGTCGTTTATTTTTTTTTAATCAATTTAAATATATATAAAAATTAGAATTAGGAAATCGGTCTGGACTCGGTTGTACAAGGACGTGTAAACTTTGGCATAAGTTTAGATAGCGGTTCTTTCTTGTTTCAATATATTTCCAGCCAAGTGAATATTTATCTAATTGTTATATTACTGCTGTTATTGAGCGCAATTTAAAGTTTATGCCAGCCACATAACAATTACAACAGCAGCAACTTAATCGTGGCCAGAACCTATCATTCAGTTTAATTACTATATGGTTATATGAACTTGTCAGAGCTGATCAAAGCTCGGCTCTCTCGGGTAACCGATTCGATAGCTGCAACCCGCTCGTTGCCGCTTCGCTTATCTTAGCTGGACGATGTGCACCCATCAGTTCAGCTGTGGCTTTATAGCAGTCCACACGGCTGCGTCGGACCAATAAACCCTGACCCAGTTCAGTTCCGTTCCCATATTCCATATTCCATACTCCCCTAAGAAAGTGCTGCGATTGAAGTTACGATATATACTCAAAAATGTAATATATATATAAAATATATATAGTGACATATCCAGACCATGACATCATGCAGATCTATCATGTCCACACTCACTGCGACAACGCCGGCGCCACGCGCAGATCCCTTATTTACTATCAGCATAAGCAATTAGACCTAACTGTATATTAACTGTAACATCATGCAGATCTCCAGCACAAACAATTTTACCTAACTGTACATCATGCAGATCTCTCATGTCCACACTCACTGCGACGGCGCCAGCGCCTCAGCATAAGCAATCAAACCTAACTGTATATTCTAAGAAATTTAACCTAACTGTAAATAATGAAATAAGACGCAAATGCGAGGTTTCATTATTGATTAAACCAGTAGCATAAGCAGAGTTATATTTTGTACACCAAACTGAAAAGACGTGTTTTGATGAATAAAGAATTATATTTTGAAATCAAATACCGTAATCAGACATTCAATTATATATATATATATAATATATATATATATATATATATATATATATATAAATAATTATTATATTAGACATCAGTTTGACCTACTGACCACAAATGGATGGCTTTTTAATGTATTCTTGGCCTGCTTTGCTCTGCCTATCTTATCAATCTTTAACCTCTTGCAGACTGAAGGAAGCAGCCAAGATCAGTGACCACCCAGTGATGCAACAATAATTGAAGCTTGCCATTAACGATGACTGATTACAAAACTGGCAGCAGCAGCAGCAGCCCGGCCAACTATTACAACAACAACATCAACATCAACAGCAACAATAACAATAACAGCGGCATACTAAATCGCCCAAGGAGCCAGCAGAGACGCAACAGCAGCCATCAAAGTATGACGAACAACCACCCAAGCTGACAACAACAACAAAAACAACAGCAATCCCATAAAAAAGAAGCGACGGGACAAGAGCGACTTGGGCGATGATTTTGTGGCGCCTGATGGCGGCTGGGGTTGGTTGGTGGCCATCGCCAGTGGAATCAATATTGTATGTACAGAGCTCAGATCAGATGTCAGATTGGGACCCAAACCCATGACGACATCCATTTCTTAGACAATTAACTGAATCCACTGTATTTATTTGCCATTGCAGCTTGTCACCTTTGCATTGGCCCATCAGTTTGGCATCATCTTTCGCAGCCACTTCGATAATCTGGGCATAGGCAGCTCCAAGCTGACCACCATTATCAATACCCAGATCGCTGTCTCTGCCTTCACAGTTGAGTTTTCAAATCAAAGTAGTATATATTTTTTATTGAATATCTAAATATCACTATAAAAATATTAAATCTACCAATTTTCTCTATAAAGTAATCCGATCTTGAGAGTTCAAGTTAATGGTAAATTGTGTAATATGTGTAATAACCAAAAAAGGTTATCGTATATTATATATATATAACTACATAGTTATATCGACTTAACTGGTGATTCGGAACTGGACTGTTTGTACATTATAGAAGACGTTTCCTTCTCCACGATAAATTTATAATACCTACCAAAAGGGTATAAAATATGCATTTTACATATTATTCTAGCGATGATGAAATTTCTGCGTTTTCTCCAAAATTGTAAAATTAAAAATTAATTAGAAACTCAATATTAAATTTTTATATTTTCATTTGAATTCTTGTTCAATTTTAAAAGACTTTTTGATATATTTTTTTAAGAAATTAATAGATAAATCTAAAATACTGAATTGAAACTTGAATTATTTATAAAACTGAATTAAAGTCAGCACAATTACACAAAATGCATATACAAAAATATGTTTAATTAATCTTCAAAAATTGTAAATCCTATTCTGAATTTTTTAAAATATGCAAATTTCTTGAATATTACTATTAAATTGTTATTTTGAATAGATTTCAATGCTAGATTCTCAATTCAATATATAGTCTGAAAGATATTAAGTTTATAGTATATAAATATAAAATATATAGTCTGAGTTATGTAAAGTCCCTTTCTGGTAGTTGCATTTTTAATGAATAATGTTTAAATATTTGCAAATCTGTATTAATTAAATATATTTTTTATATGTATATATATTTTTTATTTATTTTATAATTCGTTCCTATGTTTTGCATATTTGAAATATTTTATATAGATTTTATATTTTATGTATTATACATTTTATATATTTTATTTATTTTATATATTAATTTCAGGTCTGCTAAATGGTCCATTGTTTCGTCGATATACGTTCCGAGCGGTGGCTCTGGTTGGCTCTGTGCTGACCTTTGCTGGTCTGTTCTGGATGGCGTTCGCTAACACGTTCACCACATACCTGCTTAGCTTCTCGATCTTCAATGGGCTTGGACGTGGACTGACGGTGTCCGCCTCCTCGCTGGCGGTGAACACGTATTTCAAGGTGAAGCGACGCACGGCCACCGCATATCAGTTCGGTGTTGCCGGACTGGGACCGATAGTTTTCCCCTGCTTTACCCATACTACATGCTGGAGCAGTTTGGCGTCCAGGGGACGACGCTGCTCTTCGCTGGCGCCTCATTGCACACAATCGCCTGCTCGCTGATTTATCAACCGGTTAAGTGGTATGTGGTGAAGCGGGACAGGGACGCGGAGGCGCTGCAGGACGATGATATCATCAAGCATATTGTAGAGTCAGAGACGCCGGTGTTGCCACGTGCCAACGACGGCTGGTTTGGATCCCGTGCCTCGCTCAACAGCGCCGGCACAAGGAATTGATTGAACACCTGGGACAAGCAGCAGCATCAGCAGCAGCAGGTGAGCATGCTGCTCCCCATATGGAGCTGAGGCGCCTCAGCAGTCGCGACTCTGGCGGTCGCAAGCAGCGCAGTATTTCCGTCAGCCGCAGCATCAAGGAGGAGTCGCATTCCTGTTGGTAATCGGCATTGAACTCTGTGCTGCTTTCGATTAAATCGTTAATGTTTACATCTGTCAAAGCAATTATTTACGTTTTCCAACACTATGTTTGCTACCAATACTGACAAGCAAAAACAATCTGCACGTGAACCTAATTGCTCATTTTTTTTTATAACAGCAACGAAAACTAAAGAATATGGAATTCTATAAAGCGCTGCTAACTTTAGATCCAAATCAGGTGAATATTACATGTCCATCCCACATATTAGTTTCATATTAATGCCTATATATCTTCTCTAGATTGTCACATCTAAATTTGGAATAACCATTTATCGTAGCGAAATGTTATTAATGTATGAGAAGCAGTGGATAAACGACAATATTATTAACGTATATTTAGGTTTAATTGTCGAACGTTCGAAGGCCAAGTCAACGCTGCCAACTGTTTATGCAATGGATACGTTCTTTATGCCAAAGCTACTTAAGGGCTACGACCAAGTGAAACGTTGGACTCGTAAAATTGATATTTTCCAAAATGATATAATTTTGGTGCCGGTATTTGAGACAAATCATTGGAGCATGGCCATTATAGACATGAAGGAAAATACAATAAAATTGTATAATTCACTTGGCTATCAGAAGCCGAAGGTGTTGCATGCTCTTAAGTCTTATTTGGAAAAGGAATCATTGGACAAACGCCGAGTGCCGTTAATTAAACAGTTCACAATTGAACATGCCACAGATGTACCACAACAAACATATAACGGTATAATCAGTTGCATGTACGCTGAATACATAACACGCAAGGCGCCTCTTACATTTTCGCAGCAGGACATGGTGGACTTCCTGAACCAGATGGTAGAGGAAATTGATTTAGGCGAGCTCTTCCAATAGAAAACGCATAAAATTAAAAATAAATAAATAATACACCAGCAATACCCTGAACCGACGATACCCTGATCTGCGCCGGATGTGAGAACCTATATTCAAAATTTCTGGATCCGCATGTTCTTACGGAGATACAGATGGACTAAATTGACCCGGCTGTTGCTCCTGTTCAAGAATATATATGGGGTCGGAGAAGGCAGCACCTTCTGACTGTTACATACATTTGCACAAAACCCAGTAAACCCTTTTTACATTTGTATTTGATTCAGGGTATAAAAAAATAAATTAAATCTGTTGATATAAATGGGTGCTTCTTGAGTTTCTGTTTATGACAGGGAATCGGAACCTGAGAAGAACCGAGTAATATGCAGAGGCGCAAGTGAAATGCAATATTACTCAATAATCAGTTACAGCAAAATATATTAATAATAATCGTACCGAATATGGGGGAAAAAAATATTTTAGAAACCAATTAATAAAAAATTTACCAGAACCTAAACTAAAATACGTTTGGATTGGACCACCTTTTTTATTCATATTCATATGCACCCCTAAAAAATACTTAATTTGGGTGAAAAGTTGCAGTTATTTTATTTTACACATTTCACAGTTTTTGAATATCAAATATAAAAAACAAACAATAGGGGCTAGTAAAGAATTCATAGGCTCAAACTAAACAAAAATTTACATTTTGTGTCATGTTGTGACGAAAGAAATTTAATTAAATATGCAAATGTTTCAATAAAATTAGTTAGGAGTTTTTTTTTTCCGTTTGTCATTTGATTATTTTTGGTCAAGTGTGGCTCATTCATATTGGGATTGGGGGCAGGTTTCTACTGATACAGGTGTTTATGTGTTTGTTTAAGTATACTTTAACACATTGCGAGCACTTTGCCCATTTTGGCACAAACTTACTAGGTAAAGGTATGAACAAACAAATGATTAGGAGACACACCCACTTTGATCTTTGCACCAAACCCCAACGCTAATACAGTAATTAAAATGTCGGTTTATCAATATTAATTTTATGTACGTCTCGTTCAAAGGTCTCCAAAAACAAATGGCATGTTTTCCATTCTTCACTTAAGACGCCGGCAAATTGCCAGATCGACTCTCAGATACCCTAAGCCTTCATTATTACAGGATATAAAAGCATTAAGTTTCACTTAATGCGGATGAGAGATCGATTAAAATGGTGAAAAAATTTACATGCATATGAATATCAAACTCTTGGATGCAAAATTTAAACTATAAACTATATGCTTAAGTTGCTGGAATGCCATCCAATTCAGTGTTGAACAATCACACATGTAAGTATGGACGCAAGTATGTATGTACATGCAAATGTGTACCTATGTACATATGTTACTGTATATGATGTACATAAAGTATTTATGACATGCCAACGCGTAATCTAAACATCTGAGATAAGTTTGTCACTGAATTTGTGCGATATTCGATTTGCTTGGCTGAGGAAACGTTAGGAATTTAGGCAGAGACTAGGCGCAGTCCCATAGTGGAACGAAAACAATTTGGACTTTTCGGCAAATTAAATCAATAACATATAGTATTTAATTTTAAAAAAAATATATAAAATATACTTAATAGCTGAGATTTGAATTATTTATAATTATTTTATTTTCTGCTCTGTTTTATAATTTACAAATATTGTTTTGAATGGCCTTTTGTGTCGATGACTCTGCTCCCTTGACACAATTAACAGCAACAGCAACTAGAGGACACTGTAAGCCATAATGAAATTAAATTGTAATCGCTCTTCCTATTTTCATTTTTTTACGAACGAACAATACGAACGGTAAATAAAGACAGCAAAACCGGTAAAATTATTATCAGCACGAAAAAGCATATGTATGTAAAATGTTCTTTTTTTCTATTTAATACGCTTGCAAGAAGCTCATTTAGTTTTGTCACCAGGAGTGTATACAAAACCAAGAAATTTTGTGAATATTTATAACACATTGGACAGAGGTATGACAGCAATATTTTTACATATATACATAATATTTTTGAAATTGAATTAAAGCTGCTTCAACAGACCATCCTTGTGTGTTGAACTCAATTGTGCAATTACAATGGACACAATTTTGGTAGGGTATCCAATCCTTGACTATATATCGATTTTTTTTATAATTCATGAAGTGAATACATACATAGATGTACAAAGAATATCCGCAAATAGTAAAAACAATGAAAATGAACAACAGTAACTAAAACATATGCAGAAACAAAAAAAAAAGAGGAAGAAGTCAAACAGGAGAAGAAGTAAAAAAAGTACCGATAGTCCAAGCCAAAACGCATACACTTGCAAAGCAAGCCAAGCGAAAATTTTGTGTGTTAAATACTGACTGCTGCTGCTGCTGCTCGACATGTGAAATAAAACAGAGAATCAAACAGAGAGACGAAAAGCGGTAAAATATGCCTCTATCTATGTATTGACGAGAGGCGTGTGCGTGTTGCTTGCATTTGTGTGCATGTGTGTGTGATTTGTGATTGTGGTGTTCAATACGATCACTTACAAATTTGTTTTCAGTTCAGTTCGCGCTGGAGAACGTTACGGAAAAGTCGTCGTCTGTTGTATTTTTTTTATTTTATTTTTTTTAAATACATTAGAAGACAAAGGAACAACTACATTAACTAAACGTATTCATACATATATATATATATATATATATATATATATAAATATATATATTCGTGTAAATAGTGAGTTTATTTTGTATTTGCTCAAAAGTTTAGCATTTATTCAAATGATGTTGGCTAACAAAAGCATAATAAAAGCACGTGCAGCTGAATCAAATTTGTGCTATATATTATCTATAATATTTTGTGATTCATGATAATTACTATTGGAATTATCAGTGTGCATGTAGATAATGGAGGAGGAGAAGGCGGGGTCAAAAGTCCTACAGTTAACCAGTCATTTCCTTGGACCAGTTATCAGCTATCACAATCAATCGGCCAATCAATCAAACTCATCAATTGGCTCATGGCGTCGGCGCACGTGGTCTAAAACATTATTGGCCCCGTCAGTAATTCACAGTTGACTGCACACAGTGGCTAACAAAAAGCAAACAACCTGGCTTCCACTGCCTGCCTACCAACTTTTTTTTATTAGCATAATTCAACAGTATCTTGCTGCTTTTATTGAGTGTGTGATAATAATAATAATGTTGATGATGATCTGTGCCGCGATGCCATACACTAAACGAAAGCTTTATTTGCACAAATGCTTGCACTTGGCTTAGCCAGGCTCACAATTTGATTCTTCTGTGCCAGACCAGCAGTTCATAAACTTTTATTTATTTAGTATTTAAATGCATATTTCAAATTTGTTTTGGGAATTTCTGTAGCCATTTTATAATAAGGTGCTGATAATGATTGTCAGACCAAACTGTATATGTATATAGCACAGAACCTTTGCACCGCATAGATATATAAATATATATATATATATATATATATATATATATATATGTGTGTATATGTTTAAAATGCTTTTGTCTTGAGCGAGAATCGTCGCCAGGTCCACCACGTGCTAATTGATTGATTACTTTGGCAAATTAATTATTATCGTTAATACAGAAAATAATTGTTGCTTAATTATTGCTCAGATGGCTGAAATTTCCGTGTAAATAAATATCACAGTTCTCAGTAAATCTGAAACAAATGAACCATAACAAATTGCAGGGGTTTAGTCGAGGTGCTACTGTGCTATGGGTTTGCTTATCTTGAACTTGATTCTGTTACTTTACGAATGATATCGCTTACATAGCTGGAAATGATCAAAGAAATTTTAGAAATTATAAAATTATAAACTATAAGTAACTTTATATCAAAAAAAAAAAAAAACCGACAAAGTCTTTTATAATCACATCCCTTACAAAGGTTTTGAATAGTTCGTATATATCCCCATAGTGTCAATATATATTCTGGAGCAGCCTCTCAGTCTCTCTGTTTCTATGCAAAATTGAGAAGCTTAAGATCGATGAAATATATCTGTCGTTTATTTTTTTTTAATCAATTTAAATATATATAAAAATTAGAATTAGGAAATCGGTCTGGACTCGGTTGTACAAGGACGTGTAAACTTTGGCATAAGTTTAGATAGCGGTTCTTTCTTGTTTCAATATATTTCCAGCCAAGTGAATATTTATCTAATTGTTATATTACTGCTGTTATTGAGCCAATTTAAGTTTATGCCAGCCACATAACAATTACAACAGCAGCAACTTAATCGTGGCCAGAACCTATCATTCAGTTTAATTACTATATGGTTATATGAACTTGTCAGAGCTGATCAAAGCTCGGCTCTCTCGGGTAACCGATTCGATAGCTGCAACCCGCTCGTTGCCGCTTCGCTTATCTTAGCTGGACGATGTGCACCCATCAGTTCAGCTGTGGCTTTATAGCAGTCCACACGGCTGCGTCGGACCAATAAACCCTGACCCAGTTCAGTTCCGTTCCCATATTCCATATTCCATACTCCCCTAAGAAAGTGCTGCGATTGAAGTTACGATATATACTCAAAAATTTAATATATATATAAAATATATATAGTGACATATCCAGACCATGACATCATGCAGATCTATCATGTCCACACTCACTGCGACAACGCCGGCGCCACGCGCAGATCCCTTATTTACTATCAGCATAAGCAATTAGACCTAACTGTATATTAACTGTAACATCATGCAGATCTCCAGCACAAACAATTTTACCTAACTGTACATCATGCAGATCTCTCATGTCCACACTCACTGCGACGGCGCCAGCGCCTCAGCATAAGCAATCAAACCTAACTGTATATTCTAAGAAATTTAACCTAACTGTAAATAATGAAATAAGACGCAAATGCGAGGTTTCATTATTGATTAAACCAGTAGCATAAGCAGAGTATATTTTGTACACCAAACTGAAAAGACGTGTTTTGATGAATAAAGAATTATATTTTGAAATCAAATACCGTAATCAGACATTCAATTATATATATATATATATATATATATATATATATATATATATATATAAATAATTATTATATTAGACATCAGTTTGACCTACTGACCACAAATGGATGGCTTTTTAATGTATTCTTGGCCTGCTTTGCTCTGCCTATCTTATCAATCTTTAACCTCTTGCAGACTGAAGGAAGCAGCCAAGATCAGTGACCACCCAGTGATGCAACAATAATTGAAGCTTGCCATTAACGATGACTGATTACAAAACTGGCAGCAGCAGCAGCAGCCCGGCCAACTATTACAACAACAACATCAACATCAACAGCAACAATAACAGCGGCATACTAAATCGCCCAAGGAGCCAGCAGAGACGCAACAGCAGCCATCAAAGTATGACGAACAACCACCCAAGCTGACAACAACAACAAAAACAACAGCAATCCCATAAAAAAGAAGCGACGGGACAAGAGCGACTTGGGCGATGATTTTGTGGCGCCTGATGGCGGCTGGGGTTGGTTGGTGGCCATCGCCAGTGGAATCAATATTGTATGTACAGAGCTCAGATCAGATGTCAGATTGGGACCCAAACCCATGACGACATCCATTTCTTAGACAATTAACTGAATCCACTGTATTTATTTGCCATTGCAGCTTGTCACCTTTGCATTGGCCCATCAGTTTGGCATCATCTTTCGCAGCCACTTCGATAATCTGGGCATAGGCAGCTCCAAGCTGACCACCATTATCAATACCCAGATCGCTGTCTCTGCCTTCACAGTTGAGTTTTCAAATCAAAGTAGTATATATTTTTTATTGAATATCTAAATATCACTATAAAAATATTAAATCTACCAATTTTCTCTATAAAGTAATCCGATCTTGAGAGTTCAAGTTAATGGTAAATTGTGTAATATGTGTAATAACCAAAAAAGGTTATCGTATATTATATATATATAACTACATAGTTATATCGACTTAACTGGTGATTCGGAACTGGACTGTTTGTACATTATAGAAGACGTTTCCTTCTCCACGATAAATTTATAATACCTACCAAAAGGGTATAAAATATGCATTTTACATATTATTCTAGCGATGATGAAATTTCTGCGTTTTCTCCAAAATTGTAAAATTAAAAATTAATTAGAAACTCAATATTAAATTTTTATATTTTCATTTGAATTTTTGTTCAATTTTAAAAGACTTTTTGATATATTTTTTTAAGAAATTAATAGATAAATCTAAAATACTGAATCATGAAACTTGAATTATTTATAAAACTGAATTAAAGTCAGCACAATTACACAAAATGCATATACAAAAATATGTTTAATTAATCTTCAAAAATTGTAAATCCTATTCTGAATTTTTTAAAATATGCAAATTTCTTGAATATTACTATTAAATTGTTAATTTGAATAGATTTCAATGCTAGATTCTCAATTCAATATATAGTCTGAAAGATATTAAGTTTATAGTATATATATATAAAATATATAGTCTGAGTTATGTAAAGTCCCTTTCTGGTAGTTGCATTTTTAATGAATAATGTTTAAATATTTGCAAATCTGTATTAATTAAATATATTTTTTATATGTATATATATTTTTTATTTATTTTATAATTCGTTCCTATGTTTTGCATATTTGAAATATTTTATATAGATTTTATATTTTATGTATTATACATTTTATATATTTTATTTATTTTATATATTAATTTCAGGTCTGCTAAATGGTCCATTGTTTCGTCGATATACGTTCCGAGCGGTGGCTCTGGTTGGCTCTGTGCTGACCTTTGCTGGTCTGTTCTGGATGGCGTTCGCTAACACGTTCACCACATACCTGCTTAGCTTCTCGATCTTCAATGGGCTTGGACGTGGACTGACGGTGTCCGCCTCCTCGCTGGCGGTGAACACGTATTTCAAGGTGAAGCGACGCACGGCCACCGCATATCAGTTCGGTGTTGCCGGACTGGGACCGATAGTTTTCCCCTGCTTTACCCATACTACATGCTGGAGCAGTTTGGCGTCCAGGGGACGACGCTGCTCTTCGCTGGCGCCTCATTGCACACAATCGCCTGCTCGCTGATTTATCAACCGGTTAAGTGGTATGTGGTGAAGCGGGACAGGGACGCGGAGGCGCTGCAGGACGATGATATCATCAAGCATATTGTAGAGTCAGAGACGCCGGTGTTGCCACGTGCCAACGACGGCTGGTTTGGATCCCGTGCCTCGCTCAACAGCGCCGGCACAAGGAATTGATTGAACACCTGGGACAAGCAGCAGCATCAGCAGCAGCAGGTGAGCATGCTGCTCCCCATATGGAGCTGAGGCGCCTCAGCAGTCGCGACTCTGGCGGTCGCAAGCAGCGCAGTATTTCCGTCAGCCGCAGCATCAAGGAGGAGTCGCATTCCTGTTGGTAATCGGCATTGAACTCTGTGCTGCTTTCGATTAAATCGTTAATGTTTACATCTGTCAAAGCAATTATTTACGTTTTCCAACACTATGTTTGCTACCAATACTGACAAGCAAAAACAATCTGCACGTGAACCTAATTGCTCATTTTTTTTTATAACAGCAACGAAAACTAAAGAATATGGAATTCTATAAAGCGCTGCGAACTTTAGATCCAAATCAGGTGAATATTACATGTCCATCCCACATATTAGTTTCATATTAATGCCTATATATCTTCTCTAGATTGTCACATCTAAATTTGGAATAACCATTTATCGTAGCGAAATGTTATTAATGTATGAGAAGCAGTGGATAAACGACAATATTATTAACGTATATTTAGGTTTAATTGTCGAACGTTCGAAGGCCAAGTCAACGCTGCCAACTGTTTATGCAATGGATACGTTCTTTATGCCAAAGCTACTTAAGGGCTACGACCAAGTGAAACGTTGGACTCGTAAAATTGATATTTTCCAAAATGATATAATTTTGGTGCCGGTATTTGAGACAAATCATTGGAGCATGGCCATTATAGACATGAAGGAAAATACAATAAAATTGTATAATTCACTTGGCTATCAGAAGCCGAAGGTGTTGCATGCTCTTAAGTCTTATTTGGAAAAGGAATCATTGGACAAACGCCGAGTGCCGTTAATTAAACAGTTCACAATTGAACATGCCACAGATGTACCACAACAGACATATAACGGTATAATCAGTTGCATGTACGCTGAATACATAACACGCAAGGCGCCTCTTACATTTTCGCAGCAGGACATGGTGGACTTCCTGAACCAGATGGTAGAGGAAATTGATTTAGGCGAGCTCTTCCAATAGAAAACGCATAAAATTAAAAATAAATAAATAATACACCAGCAATACCCTGAACCGACGATACCCTGATCTGCGCCGGATGTGAGAACCTATATTCAAAATTTCTGGATCCGCATGTTCTTACGGAGATACAGATGGACTAAATTGACCCGGCTGTTGCTCCTGTTCAAGAATATATATGGGGTCGGAGAAGGCAGCACCTTCTGACTGTTACATACATTTGCACAAAACCCAGTAAACCCTTTTTACATTTGTATTTGATTCAGGGTATAAAAAAATAAATAAAATCTGTTGATATAAATGGGTGCTTCTTGAGTTTCTGTTTATGACAGGGAATCGGAACCTGAGAAGAACCGAGTAATATGCAGAGGCGCAAGTGAAATGCAATATTACTCAATAATCAGTTACAGCAAAAAATATTAATAATAATCGTACCGAATATGGGGGAAAAAAATATTTTAGAAACCAATTAATAAAAAATTTACCAGAACCTAAACTAAAATACGTTTGGATTGGACAACCTTTTTTATTCATATTCATATGCACCCCTAAAAAATACTCCAATTTGGGTGAAAAGTTGCAGTTATTTTATTTTACACATTTCACAGTTTTTGAATATCAAATATAAAAAACAAACAATAGGGGCTAGTAAAGAATTCATAGGCTCAAACTAAACAAAAATTTACATTTTGTGTCATGTTGTGACGAAAGACATTTAATTAAATATGCAAATGTTTCAATAAAATTAGTTAGGAGTTTTTTTTTTCCGTTTGTCATTTGATTATTTTTGGTCAATTGTGGCTCATTCATATTGGGATTGGGGGCAGGTTTCTACTGATACAGGTGTTTATGTGTTTGTTTAAGTATACTTTAACACATTGCGAGCACTTTGCCCATTTTGGCACAAACTTACTAGGTAAAGGTATGAACAAACAAATGATTAGGAGACACACCCACTTTGATCTTTGCACCAAACCCCAACGCTAATACAGTAATTAAAATGTCGGTTTATCAATACCAATTTTATGTACGTCTCGTTCAAAGGTCTCCAAAAACAAATGGCATGTTTTCCATTCTTCACTAAAGACGCCGGCAAATTGCCAGCTCGACTCTCAGATACCCTAAACCTTCATTATTACAGGGTATAAGAGCATTAAGTTTCACTTAATGCGTATGAGAGATCGATTGGAATGGTGAAAAAATTTACATGCATATGAATATCAAACTCTTGGATGCAAAATTTAAACTATAAACTATATGCTTAAGTTGCTGGAATGCCATCCAATTCAGTGTTGAACAATCACACATGTAAGTATGGACGCAAGTATGTATGTACATGCAAATGTGTACCTATGTACATATGTTACTGTATATGATGTACATAAAGTATTTATGACATGCCAACGCGTAATCTAAACATCTGAGATAAGTTTGTCACTGAATTTGTGCGATATTCGATTTGCTTAAGAGCTCAACCCTTGCTTGGCTGAGGAAACGTTAGGAATTTAGGCAGAGACTAGGCGCAGTCGCATAGTGGAACGAAAACAATTTGGACTTTTCGGCAAATTAAATCAATAACATATAGTATTTAATTTAAAAAAAAATAATATAAAATATACTTAATAGCTGAGATTTGAATTATTATAATTATTTTTTTTCTGCTCTGTTTTATAATTTACAATTATTGTTTTGAATGGCCTTTTGTGTCGATGACTCTGCTCCCTTGACACAATTAACAGCAACAGCAACTAGAGGACACTGTAAGCCATAATGAAATTAAATTGTAATCGCTCTTCCTATTTTCATTTTTTTACGAACGAACAATACGAACGGTAAATAAAGACAGCAAAACCGGTAAAATTATTATCAGCACGAAAAAGCATATGTATGTAAAATGTTCTTTTTTTCTATTCTAGATACGCTTGCAAGAAGCTCATTTAGTTTTGTCACCAGGAGTGTATACAAAACCAAGAAATTTTGTGAATAATTTTTAACACATTGGACAGAGGTATGACAGCAATATTTTTACAAATATACATAATATTTTTGAAATTGAATTAAAGCTGCTTCAACAGACCATCCTTGTGTGTTGAACTCAATTGTGCAATTACAATGGACACAATTTTGGTAGGGTATCCAATCCTTGACTATATATCGATTTTTTTCATAATTCATGAAGTGAATACATACATAGATGTACAAAGAATATCCGCAAATAGTAAAAACAATGAAAATGAACAACAGTAACTAAAGCATATGCAGAAACAAAAAAAAAAGAGGAAGAAGTCAAACAGGAGAAGAAGTAAAAAAAAGTACCGATAAAGTCCAATTGCAAAGCAAGCCAAGCGAAAATTTTGTGTGTTAAATGCTGACTGCTGCTGCTGCTGCTCGACATGTGAAATAAAACAGAGAATCAAACAGAGAGACGAAAAGCGGTAAAATATGCCTCTATCTATGTATTGACGAGAGGCGTGTGCGTGTGTTGCTTGCATTTGTGTGCATGTGTGTGTGATTTGTGATTGTGGTGTTCAATACGATCACTTACAAATTTGTTTTCAGTTCAGTTCGCGCTGGAGAACGTTACGGAAAAGTCGTCGTCTGTTGTATTTTTTTTATTTTATTTTTTTTAAATACATTAGAAGACGAAGGAACAACTACATTAACTAAACGTATTCATACATATATATATATATATATATATATATATAAATATATATATTCGTGTAAATAGTGAGTTTATTTTGTATATGCTCAAAAGTTTAGCATTTATTCAAATAATGTTGGCTAACAAAAGCATAATAAAAGCACGTGCAGCTGAATCAAATTTGTGCTATATATTATCTATAATATTTTGTGATTCATGATAATTACTATTGGAATTATCAGTGTGCATGTAGATAATGGAGGAGGAGAAGGCGGGGTCAAAAGTCCTACAGTTAACCAGTCATTTCCTTGGACCAGTTATCAGCTATCACAATCAATCGGCCAATCAATCAAACTCATCAATTGGCTCATGGCGTCGGCGCACGGGGCTTAAAACCTTATTGGCCCCGTCAGTAATTCACAGTTGACTGCACACAGTGGCTAACAAAAAGCAAACAACCTGGCTTCCACTGCCTGCCTACCAACTTTTTTTTATTAGCATAATTCAACAGTATCTTGCTGCTTTTATTGAGTGTGTGATAATAATAATAATGTTAATGATGATCTGTGCCGCGATGCCATACACTAAACGAAAGCTTTATTTGCACAAATGTTTGCACTTGGCTTAGCCAGGCTCACAATTTGATTCTTCTGTGCCAACCAGCAGTTCATAAACTTTTATTTATTTAGTATTTAAATGCATATTTCAAATTTGTTTTGGGAATTTCTGTAGCCATTTTATAATAAGGTGCTGATATTGATTGTCAGACCAAACTGTATATGTATATAGCACAGAACCTTTGCACCGCATAGATATATAAATATATATATATATATATATATATATATATATATATTGTGTGTGTATGTTTAAAATGCTTTTGTCTTGAGCGAGAATCGTCGCCAGGTCCACCACGTGCTAATTGATTGATTACTTTGGCAAATTAATTATTATCGTTAATACAGAAAATAATTGTTGCTTAATTATTGCTCAGATGGCTGAAATTTCCGTGTAAATAAATATCACAGTTCTCAGTAAATCTGAAACAAATGAACCATAACAAATTACAGGGGTTTAGTCGAGGTGCTACTGTGCTATGGGTTTGCTTATCTTGAACTTGATTCTGTTACTTTACGAATGATATCGCTTACATAGCTGGAAATGATCAAAGAAATTTTAGAAATTATAAAATTATAAACTATAAGTAACTTTATATCAAAAAAAAAAAAAACCGACAAAGTCTTTTATAATCACATCCCTTACAAAGGTTTTGAATAGTTCGTATATATCCCCATAGTGTCAATATATATTCTGGATCAGTCTCTCTGTTTCTATGCAAACTAAATTGAGAAGCTTAAGATCAATGAAATACATCTGTCGTTTTTTTTTTTTTAATCAATTTAAATATATATAAAAATTAGAATTAGGAAATCGGTCTGGACTCGGTTGTACAAGGACGTGTAAACTTTGGCATAAGTTTAGATAGCGGTTCTTTCTTGTTTCAATATATTTCCAGCCAAGTGAATATTTATCTAATTGTTATATTACTGCTGTTATTGAGCCCAATTTTAAGTTTATGCCAGCCACATAACAATTACAACAGCAGCAACTTAATCGTGGCCAGAACCTATCATTCAGTTTAATTACTATATGGTTATATGAACTTGTCAGAGCTGATCAAAGCTCGGCTCTCTCGGGTAACCGATTCGATAGCTGCAACCCGCTCGTTGCCGCTTCGCTTATCTTAGCTGGACGATGTGCACCCATCAGTTCAGCTGTGGCTTTAAAGCAGTCGACACGGCTACGTCGGACCAATAAACCCTGACCCAGTTCAGTTCCGTTCCCATATTCCATATTCCATACTCCCCTAAGAAAGTGCTGCGATTGAAGTTACGATATATACTCAAAAATTTAATATATATATAAAATATATATATAAGTGATTTTTTATTGATAATACTGCTCGATATGGACGCTGGTAAAACTTGACCGTTAACTAGCAGAAAAAGTTGTGGATGTGCGGCGAACCTGGAGGAGGAGTTGAAGAGGTGTGAAAGAGGTGTGGACTGAAAAAAACGGGGGGCAATTTGAGAGTGGAAATATATCTGGCTTATCAATGCGTGCCAATTTCAAATGCTCGATGTTGAGTTTAACATTTAGGATTAATACAAATAACAATCTGTTAAAAGTTTATAAATAAATTTGTAGTATATATATAGAATTATTATATTAGACATCAGTTTGACCTATTGACCTCAAATGGATGGCTTATTAATGTATTCTTGGCCTGCTTTGCTCTGCCTATCTTATCAATCTTTAACCTCTTGCAGACTGAAGGAAGCAGCCAAGATCAGTGACCACCCGGTGATGCAACAATAATTGAAGCTTGCCATTAACGATGACTGATTACAAAACTGGCAGCAGCAGCAGCAGCCCGGCCAACTATTACAACAACAACATCAACAGCAACAATAACAGCGGCATACTAATAACGCCCAAGGAGCCAGCAGAGACGCAACAGCAGCCATCAAAGTATGACGAACAACCACCCAAGCTGACAACAACAACAAAAACAACAGCAATCCCATAAAAAAGAAGCGACGGGACAAGAGCGACTTGGGCGATGATTTTGTGGCGCCTGATGGCGGCTGGGGTTGGTTGGTGGCCATCGCCAGTGGAATCAATATTGTATGTACAGAGCTCAGATCAGATGTCAGATTGGGACCCAAACCCATGACGACATCCATTTCTTAGACAATTAACTGAATCCACTGTATTTATTTGCCATTGCAGCTTGTCACCTTTGCATTGGCCCATCAGTTTGGCATCATCTTTCGCAGCCACTTCGATAATCTGGGCATAGGCAGCTCCAAGCTGACCACCATTATCAATACCCAGATCGCTGTCTCTGCCTTCACAGTTGAGTTTTCAAATCAAAGTAGTATATATTTTTTATTGAATATCTAAATATCACTATAAAAATATTAAATCTACCAATTTTCTCTATAAAGTAATCCGATCTTGAGAGTTCAAGTTAATGGTAAATTGTGTAATATGTGTAATAACCAAAAAAGGTTATCGTATATTATATATATATAACTACATAGTTATATCGACTTAACTGGTGATTCGGAACTGGACTGCTTGTACATTATAGAAGACGTTTCCTTCTCCACGATAAATTTATAATACCTACCAAAAGGGTATAAAATATGCATTTTACATATTATTCTAGCGATGATGAAATTTCTGCGTTTTCTCCAAAATTGTAAAATTAAAAATTAATTAGAAACTCAATATTAAATTTTTATATTTTCATTTGAATTTTTGTTCAATTTTAAAAGACTTTTTGATATATTTTTTTAAGAAATTAATAGATAAATCTAAAATACTGAATTGAAACTTGAATTATTTATAAAACTGAATTAAAGTCAGCACAATTACACAAAATGCATATACAAAAATATGTTTAATTAATCTTCAAAAATTGTAAATCCTATTCTGAATTTTTTAAAATATGCAAATTTCTTGAATATTACTATTAAATTGTTATTTTGAATAGATTTCAATGGTAGATTCTCAATTCAATATATAGTCTCAAAGATATTAAGTTTATAGTATATATATATAAAATATATAGTCTGAGTTATGTAAAGTCCCTTTCTGGTAGTTGCATTTTTAATGAATAATGTTTAAATATTTGCAAATCTGTATTAATTAAATATATTTTTTATATGTATATATATTTTTTATTTATTTTATAATTCGTTCCTATGTTTTGCATATTTGAAATATTTTATATAGATTTTATATTTTATGTATTATACATTTTATATATTTTATTTATTTTATATATTAATTTCAGGTCTGCTAAATGGTCCATTGTTTCGTCGATATACGTTCCGAGCGGTGGCTCTGGTTGGCTCTGTGCTGACCTTTGCTGGTCTGTTCTGGATGGCGTTCGCTAACACGTTCACCACATACCTGCTTAGCTTCTCGATCTTCAATGGGCTTGGACGTGGACTGACGGTGTCCGCCTCCTCGCTGGCGGTGAACACGTATTTCAAGGTGAAGCGACGCACGGCCACCGCATATCAGTTCGGTGTTGCCGGACTGGGACCGATAGTTTTCCCCTGCTTTACCCATACTACATGCTGGAGCAGTTTGCCGTCCAGGGGACGACGCTGCTCTTCGCTGGCGCCTCATTGCACACAATCGCCTGCTCGCTGATTTATCAACCGGTTAAGTGGTATGTGGTGAAGCGGGACAGGGACGCGGAGGCGCTGCAGGACGATGATATCATCAAGCATATTGTAGAGTCAGAGACGCCGGTGTTGCCACGTGCCAACGACGGCTGGTTTGGATCCCGTGCCTCGCTCAACAGCGCCGGCACAAGGAATTGATTGAACACCTGGGACAAGCAGCAGCATCAGCAGCAGCAGGTGAGCATGCTGCTCCCCATATGGAGCTGAGGCGCC
Organism: Drosophila longiperda; assembly: GCA_035042125.1. NCBI lineage: Eukaryota > Metazoa > Arthropoda > Insecta > Diptera > Drosophilidae > Drosophila > Drosophila longiperda. Next base: position 1,051,039 of record JAWNLV010000179.1, read on the forward strand.
TCAGCAGTCGCGACTCTGGCGGTCGCAAGCAGCGCAGTATTTCCGTCAGCCGCAGCATCAAGGAGGAGTCGCATTCCTGTTGGTAATCGGCATTGAACTCTGTGCTGCTTTCGATTAAATCGTTAATGTTTACATCTGTCAAAGCAATTATTTACGTTTTCCAACACTATGTTTGCTACCAATACTGACAAGCAAAAACAATCTGCACGTGAACCTAATTGCTCATTTTTTTTTATAACAGCAACGAAAACTAAAGAATATGGAATTCTATAAAGCGCTGCTAACTTTAGATCCAAATCAGGTGAATATTACATGTCCATCCCACATATTAGTTTCATATTAATGCCTATATATCTTCTCTAGATTGTCACATCTAAATTTGGAATAACCATTTATCGTAGCGAAATGTTATTAATGTATGAGAAGCAGTGGATAAACGACAATATTATTAACGTATATTTAGGTTTAATTGTCGAACGTTCGAAGGCCAAGTCAACGCTGCCAACTGTTTATGCAATGGATACGTTCTTTATGCCAAAGCTACTTAAGGGCTACGACCAAGTGAAACGTTGGACTCGTAAAATTGATATTTTCCAAAATGATATAATTTTGGTGCCGGTATTTGAGACAAATCATTGGAGCATGGCCATTATAGACATGAAGGAAAATACAATAAAATTGTATAATTCACTTGGCTATCAGAAGCCGAAGGTGTTGCATGCTCTTAAGTCTTATTTGGAAAAGGAATCATTGGACAAACGCCGAGTGCCGTTAATTAAACAGTTCACAATTGAACATGCCACAGATGTACCACAACAAACATATAACGGTATAATCAGTTGCATGTACGCTGAATACATAACACGCAAGGCGCCTCTTACATTTTCGCAGCAGGACATGGTGGACTTCCTGAACCAGATGGTAGAGGAAATTGATTTAGGCGAGCTCTTCCAATAGAAAACGCATAAAATTAAAAATAAATAAATAATACACCAGCAATACCCTGAACCGACGATACCCTGATCTGCGCCGGATGTGAGAACCTATATTCAAAATTTCTGGATCCGCATGTTCTTACGGAGATACAGATGGACTAAATTGACCCGGCTGTTGCTCCTGTTCAAGAATATATATGGGGTCGGAGAAGGCAGCACCTTCTGACTGTTACATACATTTGCACAAAACCCAGTAAACCCTTTTTACATTTGTATTTGATTCAGGGTATAAAAAAATAAATTAAATCTGTTGATATAAATGGGTGCTTCTTGAGTTTCTGTTTATGACAGGGAATCGGAACCTGAGAAGAACCGAGTAATATGCAGAGGCGCAAGTGAAATGCAATATTACTCAATAATCAGTTACAGCAAAATATATTAATAATAATCGTACCGAATATGGGGGAAAAAAATATTTTAGAAACCAATTAATAAAAAATTTACCAGAACCTAAACTAAAATACGTTTGGATTGGACCACCTTTTTTATTCATATTCATATGCACCCCTAAAAAATACTTAATTTGGGTGAAAAGTTGCAGTTATTTTATTTTACACATTTCACAGTTTTTGAATATCAAATATAAAAAACAAACAATAGGGGCTAGTAAAGAATTCATAGGCTCAAACTAAACAAAAATTTACATTTTGTGTCATGTTGTGACGAAAGAAATTTAATTAAATATGCAAATGTTTCAATAAAATTAGTTAGGAGTTTTTTTTTTCCGTTTGTCATTTGATTATTTTTGGTCAAGTGTGGCTCATTCATATTGGGATTGGGGGCAGGTTTCTACTGATACAGGTGTTTATGTGTTTGTTTAAGTATACTTTAACACATTGCGAGCACTTTGCCCATTTTGGCACAAACTTACTAGGTAAAGGTATGAACAAACAAATGATTAGGAGACACACCCACTTTGATCTTTGCACCAAACCCCAACGCTAATACAGTAATTAAAATGTCGGTTTATCAATATTAATTTTATGTACGTCTCGTTCAAAGGTCTCCAAAAACAAATGGCATGTTTTCCATTCTTCACTTAAGACGCCGGCAAATTGCCAGATCGACTCTCAGATACCCTAAGCCTTCATTATTACAGGATATAAAAGCATTAAGTTTCACTTAATGCGGATGAGAGATCGATTAAAATGGTGAAAAAATTTACATGCATATGAATATCAAACTCTTGGATGCAAAATTTAAACTATAAACTATATGCTTAAGTTGCTGGAATGCCATCCAATTCAGTGTTGAACAATCACACATGTAAGTATGGACGCAAGTATGTATGTACATGCAAATGTGTACCTATGTACATATGTTACTGTATATGATGTACATAAAGTATTTATGACATGCCAACGCGTAATCTAAACATCTGAGATAAGTTTGTCACTGAATTTGTGCGATATTCGATTTGCTTGGCTGAGGAAACGTTAGGAATTTAGGCAGAGACTAGGCGCAGTCCCATAGTGGAACGAAAACAATTTGGACTTTTCGGCAAATTAAATCAATAACATATAGTATTTAATTTTAAAAAAAATATATAAAATATACTTAATAGCTGAGATTTGAATTATTTATAATTATTTTATTTTCTGCTCTGTTTTATAATTTACAAATATTGTTTTGAATGGCCTTTTGTGTCGATGACTCTGCTCCCTTGACACAATTAACAGCAACAGCAACTAGAGGACACTGTAAGCCATAATGAAATTAAATTGTAATCGCTCTTCCTATTTTCATTTTTTTACGAACGAACAATACGAACGGTAAATAAAGACAGCAAAACCGGTAAAATTATTATCAGCACGAAAAAGCATATGTATGTAAAATGTTCTTTTTTTCTATTTAATACGCTTGCAAGAAGCTCATTTAGTTTTGTCACCAGGAGTGTATACAAAACCAAGAAATTTTGTGAATATTTATAACACATTGGACAGAGGTATGACAGCAATATTTTTACATATATACATAATATTTTTGAAATTGAATTAAAGCTGCTTCAACAGACCATCCTTGTGTGTTGAACTCAATTGTGCAATTACAATGGACACAATTTTGGTAGGGTATCCAATCCTTGACTATATATCGATTTTTTTTATAATTCATGAAGTGAATACATACATAGATGTACAAAGAATATCCGCAATAGTAAAAACAATGAAAATGAACAACAGTAACTAAAACATATGCAGAAACAAAAAAAAAAAGAGGAAGAAGTCAAACAGGAGAAGAAGTAAAAAAAGTACCGATAGTCCAAGCCAAAACGCATACACTTGCAAAGCAAGCCAAGCGAAAATTTTGTGTGTTAAATACTGACTGCTGCTGCTGCTGCTCGACATGTGAAATAAAACAGAGAATCAAACAGAGAGACGAAAAGCGGTAAAATATGCCTCTATCTATGTATTGACGAGAGGCGTGTGCGTGTTGCTTGCATTTGTGTGCATGTGTGTGTGATTTGTGATTGTGGTGTTCAATACGATCACTTACAAATTTGTTTTCAGTTCAGTTCGCGCTGGAGAACGTTACGGAAAAGTCGTCGTCTGTTGTATTTTTTTTATTTTATTTTTTTTAAATACATTAAAAGACAAAGGAACAACTAAATTAACTAAACGTATTCATACATATATATATATATATATATATATATATATACAAATATATATATTCGTGTAAATAGTGAGTTTATTTTGGATTTGCTCAAAAGTTTAGCATTTATTCAAATAATGTTGGCTAACAAAAGCATAATAAAAGCACGTGCAGCTGAATCAAATTTGTGCTATATATTATCTATAATATTTTGTGATTCATGATAATTACTATTGGAATTATCAGTGTGCATGTAGATAATGGAGAAGGAGAAGGCGGGGTCAAAAGTCCTACAGTTAACCAGTCATTTCCTTGGACCAGTTATCAGCTATCACAATCAATCGGCCAATCAATCAAACTCATCAATTGGCTCATGGCGTCGGCGCACGGGGCTTAAAACCTTATTGGCCCCGTCAGTAATTCACAGTTGACTGCACACAGTGGCTAACAAAAAGCAAACAACCTGGCTTCCACTGCCTGCCTACCAACTTTTTTTTATTAGCATAATTCAACAGTATCTTGCTGCTTTTATTGAGTGTGTGATAATAATAATAATGTTGATGATGATCTGTGCCGCGATGCCATACACTAAACGAAAGCTTTATTTGCACAAATGCTTGCACTTGGCTTAGCCAGGCTCACAATTTGATTCTTCTGTGCCAGACAGCAGTTCATAAACTTTTATTTATTTAGTATTTAAATGCATATTTCAAATTTGTTTTGGGAATTTCTGTAGCCATTTTATAATAAGGTGCTGATAATGATTGTCAGACCAAACTGTATATGTATATAGCACAGAACCTTTGCACCGCATAGATATATAAATATATATATATATATATATATATATATATATATGTGTGTATATGTTTAAAATGCTTTTGTCTTGAGCGAGAATCGTCGCCAGGTCCACCACGTGCTAATTGATTGATTACTTTGGCAAATTAATTATTATCGTTAATACAGAAAATAATTGTTGCTTAATTATTGCTCAGATGGCTGAAATTTCCGTGTAAATAAATATCACAGTTCTCAGTAAATCTGAAACAAATGAACCATAACAAATTACAGGGGTTTAGTCGAGGTGCTACTGTGCTATGGGTTTGCTTATCTTGAACTTGATTCTGTTACTTTACGAATGATATCGCTTACATAGCTGGAAATGATCAAAGAAATTTTAGAAATTATAAAATTATAAACTATAAGTAACTTTATATCAAAAAAAAAAAAAAACCGACAAAGTCTTTTATAATCACATCCCTTACAAAGGTTTTGAATAGTTCGTATATATCCCCATAGTGTCAATATATATTCTGGATCAGTCTCTCTGTTTCTATGCAAACTAAATTGAGAAGCTTAAGATCAATGAAATACATCTGTCGTTTATTTTTTTTTAATCAATTTAAATATATATAAAAATTAGAATTAGGAAATCGGTCTGGACTCGGTTGTACAAGGACGTGTAAACTTTGGCATAAGTTTAGATAGCGGTTCTTTCTTGTTTCAATATATTTCCAGCCAAGTGAATATTTATCTAATTGTTATATTACTGCTGTTATTGAGCCCAATTTTAAGTTTATGCCAGCCACATAACAATTACAACAGCAGCAACTTAATCGTGGCCAGAACCTATCATTCAGTTTAATTACTATATGGTTATATGAACTTGTCAGAGCTGATCAAAGCTCGGCTCTCTCGGGTAACCGATTCGATAGCTGCAACCCGCTCGTTGCCGCTTCGCTTATCTTAGCTGGACGATGTGCACCCATCAGTTCAGCTGTGGCTTTAAAGCAGTCGACACGGCTACGTCGGACCAATAAACCCTGACCCAGTTCAGTTCCGTTCCCATATTCCATATTCCATACTCCCCTAAGAAAGTGCTGCGATTGAAGTTACGATATATACTCAAAAATTTAATATATATATAAAATATATATATAAGTGATTTTTTATTGATAATACTGCTCGATATGGACGCTGGTAAAACTTGACCGTTAACTAGCAGAAAAAGTTGTGGATGTGCGGCGAACCTGGAGGAGGAGTTGAAGAGGTGTGAAAGAGGTGTGGACTGAAAAAAACGGGGGGCAATTTGAGAGTGGAAATATATCTGGCTTATCAATGCGTGCCAATTTCAAATGCTCGATGTTGAGTTTAACATTTAGGATTAATACAAATAACAATCTGTTAAAAGTTTATAAATAAATTTGTAGTATATATATAGAATTATTATATTAGACATCAGTTTGACCTATTGACCTCAAATGGATGGCTTATTAATGTATTCTTGGCCTGCTTTGCTCTGCCTATCTTATCAATCTTTAACCTCTTGCAGACTGAAGGAAGCAGCCAAGATCAGTGACCACCCGGTGATGCAACAATAATTGAAGCTTGCCATTAACGATGACTGATTACAAAACTGGCAGCAGCAGCAGCAGCCCGGCCAACTATTACAACAACAACATCAACAGCAACAATAACAGCGGCATACTAATAACGCCCAAGGAGCCAGCAGAGACGCAACAGCAGCCATCAAAGTATGACGAACAACCACCCAAGCTGACAACAACAACAAAAACAACAGCAATCCCATAAAAAAGAAGCGACGGGACAAGAGCGACTTGGGCGATGATTTTGTGGCGCCTGATGGCGGCTGGGGTTGGTTGGTGGCCATCGCCAGTGGAATCAATATTGTATGTACAGAGCTCAGATCAGATGTCAGATTGGGACCCAAACCCATGACGACATCCATTTCTTAGACAATTAACTGAATCCACTGTATTTATTTGCCATTGCAGCTTGTCACCTTTGCATTGGCCCATCAGTTTGGCATCATCTTTCGCAGCCACTTCGATAATCTGGGCATAGGCAGCTCCAAGCTGACCACCATTATCAATACCCAGATCGCTGTCTCTGCCTTCACAGTTGAGTTTTCAAATCAAAGTAGTATATATTTTTTATTGAATATCTAAATATCACTATAAAAATATTAAATCTACCAATTTTCTCTATAAAGTAATCCGATCTTGAGAGTTCAAGTTAATGGTAAATTGTGTAATATGTGTAATAACCAAAAAAGGTTATCGTATATTATATATATATAACTACATAGTTATATCGACTTAACTGGTGATTCGGAACTGGACTGTTTGTACATTATAGAAGACGTTTCCTTCTCCACGATAAATTTATAATACCTACCAAAAGGGTATAAAATATGCATTTTACATATTATTCTAGCGATGATGAAATTTCTGCGTTTTCTCCAAAATTGTAAAATTAAAAATTAATTAGAAACTCAATATTAAATTTTTATATTTTCATTTGAATTTTTGTTCAATTTTAAAAGACTTTTTGATATATTTTTTTAAGAAATTAATAGATAAATCTAAAATACTGAATTGAAACTTGAATTATTTATAAAACTGAATTAAAGTCAGCACAATTACACAAAATGCATATACAAAAATATGTTTAATTAATCTTCAAAAATTGTAAATCCTATTCTGAATTTTTTAAAATATGCAAATTTCTTGAATATTACTATTAAATTGTTATTTTGAATAGATTTCAATGCTAGATTCTCAATTCAATATATAGTCTGAAAGATATTAAGTTTATAGTATATATATATAAAATATATAGTCTGAGTTATGTAAAGTCCCTTTCTGGTAGTTGCATTTTTAATGAATAATGTTTAAATATTTGCAAATCTGTATTAATTAAATATATTTTTTATATGTATATATATTTTTTATTTATTTTATAATTCGTTCCTATGTTTTGCATATTTGAAATATTTTATATAGATTTTATATTTTATGTATTATACATTTTATATATTTTATTTATTTTATATATTAATTTCAGGTCTGCTAAATGGTCCATTGTTTCGTCGATATACGTTCCGAGCGGTGGCTCTGGTTGGCTCTGTGCTGACCTTTGCTGGTCTGTTCTGGATGGCGTTCGCTAACACGTTCACCACATACCTGCTTAGCTTCTCGATCTTCAATGGGCTTGGACGTGGACTGACGGTGTCCGCCTCCTCGCTGGCGGTGAACACGTATTTCAAGGTGAAGCGACGCACGGCCACCGCATATCAGTTCGGTGTTGCCGGACTGGGACCGATAGTTTTCCCCTGCTTTACCCATACTACATGCTGGAGCAGTTTGGCGTCCAGGGGACGACGCTGCTCTTCGCTGGCGCCTCATTGCACACAATCGCCTGCTCGCTGATTTATCAACCGGTTAAGTGGTATGTGGTGAAGCGGGACAGGGACGCGGAGGCGCTGCAGGACGATGATATCATCAAGCATATTGTAGAGTCAGAGACGCCGGTGTTGCCACGTGCCAACGACGGCTGGTTTGGATCCCGTGCCTCGCTCAACAGCGCCGGCACAAGGAATTGATTGAACACCTGGGACAAGCAGCAGCATCAGCAGCAGCAGGTGAGCATGCTGCTCCCCATATGGAGCTGAGGCGCCTCAGCAGTCGCGACTCTGGCGGTCGCAAGCAGCGCAGTATTTCCGTCAGCCGCAGCATCAAGGAGGAGTCGCATTCCTGTTGGTAATCGGCATTGAACTCTGTGCTGCTTTCGATTAAATCGTTAATGTTTACATCTGTCAAAGCAATTATTTACGTTTTCCAACACTATGTTTGCTACCAATACTGACAAGCAAAAACAATCTGCACGTGAACCTAATTGCTCATTTTTTTTTATAACAGCAACGAAAACTAAAGAATATGGAATTCTATAAAGCGCTGCTAACTTTAGATCCAAATCAGGTGAATATTACATGTCCATCCCACATATTAGTTTCATATTAATGCCTATATATCTTCTCTAGATTGTCACATCTAAATTTGGAATAACCATTTATCGTAGCGAAATGTTATTAATGTATGAGAAGCAGTGGATAAACGACAATATTATTAACGTATATTTAGGTTTAATTGTCGAACGTTCGAAGGCCAAGTCAACGCTGCCAACTGTTTATGCAATGGATACGTTCTTTATGCCAAAGCTACTTAAGGGCTACGACCAAGTGAAACGTTGGACTCGTAAAATTGATATTTTCCAAAATGATATAATTTTGGTGCCGGTATTTGAGACAAATCATTGGAGCATGGCCATTATAGACATGAAGGAAAATACAATAAAATTGTATAATTCACTTGGCTATCAGAAGCCGAAGGTGTTGCATGCTCTTAAGTCTTATTTGGAAAAGGAATCATTGGACAAACGCCGAGTGCCGTTAATTAAACAGTTCACAATTGAACATGCCACAGATGTACCACAACAAACATATAACGGTATAATCAGTTGCATGTACGCTGAATACATAACACGCAAGGCGCCTCTTACATTTTCGCAGCAGGACATGGTGGACTTCCTGAACCAGATGGTAGAGGAAATTGATTTAGGCGAGCTCTTCCAATAGAAAACGCATAAAATTAAAAATAAATAAATAATACACCAGCAATACCCTGAACCGACGATACCCTGATCTGCGCCGGATGTGAGAACCTATATTCAAAATTTCTGGATCCGCATGTTCTTACGGAGATACAGATGGACTAAATTGACCCGGCTGTTGCTCCTGTTCAAGAATATATATGGGGTCGGAGAAGGCAGCACCTTCTGACTGTTACATACATTTGCACAAAACCCAGTAAACCCTTTTTACATTTGTATTTGATTCAGGGTATAAAAAAATAAATTAAATCTGTTGATATAAATGGGTGCTTCTTGAGTTTCTGTTTATGACAGGGAATCGGAACCTGAGAAGAACCGAGTAATATGCAGAGGCGCAAGTGAAATGCAATATTACTCAATAATCAGTTACAGCAAAATATATTAATAATAATCGTACCGAATATGGGGGAAAAAAATATTTTAGAAACCAATTAATAAAAAATTTACCAGAACCTAAACTAAAATACGTTTGGATTGGACCACCTTTTTTATTCATATTCATATGCACCCCTAAAAAATACTTAATTTGGGTGAAAAGTTGCAGTTATTTTATTTTACACATTTCACAGTTTTTGAATATCAAATATAAAAAACAAACAATAGGGGCTAGTAAAGAATTCATAGGCTCAAACTAAACAAAAATTTACATTTTGTGTCATGTTGTGACGAAAGAAATTTAATTAAATATGCAAATGTTTCAATAAAATTAGTTAGGAGTTTTTTTTTTCCGTTTGTCATTTGATTATTTTTGGTCAAGTGTGGCTCATTCATATTGGGATTGGGGGCAGGTTTCTACTGATACAGGTGTTTATGTGTTTGTTTAAGTATACTTTAACACATTGCGAGCACTTTGCCCATTTTGGCACAAACTTACTAGGTAAAGGTATGAACAAACAAATGATTAGGAGACACACCCACTTTGATCTTTGCACCAAACCCCAACGCTAATACAGTAATTAAAATGTCGGTTTATCAATATTAATTTTATGTACGTCTCGTTCAAAGGTCTCCAAAAACAAATGGCATGTTTTCCATTCTTCACTTAAGACGCCGGCAAATTGCCAGATCGACTCTCAGATACCCTAAGCCTTCATTATTACAGGATATAAAAGCATTAAGTTTCACTTAATGCGGATGAGAGATCGATTAAAATGGTGAAAAAATTTACATGCATATGAATATCAAACTCTTGGATGCAAAATTTAAACTATAAACTATATGCTTAAGTTGCTGGAATGCCATCCAATTCAGTGTTGAACAATCACACATGTAAGTATGGACGCAAGTATGTATGTACATGCAAATGTGTACCTATGTACATATGTTACTGTATATGATGTACATAAAGTATTTATGACATGCCAACGCGTAATCTAAACATCTGAGATAAGTTTGTCACTGAATTTGTGCGATATTCGATTTGCTTGGCTGAGGAAACGTTAGGAATTTAGGCAGAGACTAGGCGCAGTCCCATAGTGGAACGAAAACAATTTGGACTTTTCGGCAAATTAAATCAATAACATATAGTATTTAATTTTAAAAAAAATATATAAAATATACTTAATAGCTGAGATTTGAATTATTTATAATTATTTTATTTTCTGCTCTGTTTTATAATTTACAAATATTGTTTTGAATGGCCTTTTGTGTCGATGACTCTGCTCCCTTGACACAATTAACAGCAACAGCAACTAGAGGACACTGTAAGCCATAATGAAATTAAATTGTAATCGCTCTTCCTATTTTCATTTTTTTACGAACGAACAATACGAACGGTAAATAAAGACAGCAAAACCGGTAAAATTATTATCAGCACGAAAAAGCATATGTATGTAAAATGTTCTTTTTTTCTATTTAATACGCTTGCAAGAAGCTCATTTAGTTTTGTCACCAGGAGTGTATACAAAACCAAGAAATTTTGTGAATATTTATAACACATTGGACAGAGGTATGACAGCAATATTTTTACATATATACATAATATTTTTGAAATTGAATTAAAGCTGCTTCAACAGACCATCCTTGTGTGTTGAACTCAATTGTGCAATTACAATGGACACAATTTTGGTAGGGTATCCAATCCTTGACTATATATCGATTTTTTTTATAATTCATGAAGTGAATACATACATAGATGTACAAAGAATATCCGCAATAGTAAAAACAATGAAAATGAACAACAGTAACTAAAACATATGCAGAAACAAAAAAAAAAGAGGAAGAAGTCAAACAGGAGAAGAAGTAAAAAAAGTACCGATAGTCCAAGCCAAAACGCATACACTTGCAAAGCAAGCCAAGCGAAAATTTTGTGTGTTAAATACTGACTGCTGCTGCTGCTGCTCGACATGTGAAATAAAACAGAGAATCAAACAGAGAGACGAAAAGCGGTAAAATATGCCTCTATCTATGTATTGACGAGAGGCGTGTGCGTGTTGCTTGCATTTGTGTGCATGTGTGTGTGATTTGTGATTGTGGTGTTCAATACGATCACTTACAAATTTGTTTTCAGTTCAGTTCGCGCTGGAGAACGTTACGGAAAAGTCGTCGTCTGTTGTATTTTTTTTATTTTATTTTTTTTAAATACATTAAAAGACAAAGGAACAACTAAATTAACTAAACGTATTCATACATATATATATATATATATATATATATATATATACAAATATATATATTCGTGTAAATAGTGAGTTTATTTTGGATTTGCTCAAAAGTTTAGCATTTATTCAAATAATGTTGGCTAACAAAAGCATAATAAAAGCACGTGCAGCTGAATCAAATTTGTGCTATATATTATCTATAATATTTTGTGATTCATGATAATTACTATTGGAATTATCAGTGTGCATGTAGATAATGGAGAAGGAGAAGGCGGGGTCAAAAGTCCTACAGTTAACCAGTCATTTCCTTGGACCAGTTATCAGCTATCACAATCAATCGGCCAATCAATCAAACTCATCAATTGGCTCATGGCGTCGGCGCACGGGGCTTAAAACCTTATTGGCCCCGTCAGTAATTCACAGTTGACTGCACACAGTGGCTAACAAAAAGCAAACAACCTGGCTTCCACTGCCTGCCTACCAACTTTTTTTTATTAGCATAATTCAACAGTATCTTGCTGCTTTTATTGAGTGTGTGATAATAATAATAATGTTGATGATGATCTGTGCCGCGATGCCATACACTAAACGAAAGCTTTATTTGCACAAATGCTTGCACTTGGCTTAGCCAGGCTCACAATTTGATTCTTCTGTGCCAGACAGCAGTTCATAAACTTTTATTTATTTAGTATTTAAATGCATATTTCAAATTTGTTTTGGGAATTTCTGTAGCCATTTTATAATAAGGTGCTGATAATGATTGTCAGACCAAACTGTATATGTATATAGCACAGAACCTTTGCACCGCATAGATATATAAATATATATATATATATATATATATATATATATATGTGTGTATATGTTTAAAATGCTTTTGTCTTGAGCGAGAATCGTCGCCAGGTCCACCACGTGCTAATTGATTGATTACTTTGGCAAATTAATTATTATCGTTAATACAGAAAATAATTGTTGCTTAATTATTGCTCAGATGGCTGAAATTTCCGTGTAAATAAATATCACAGTTCTCAGTAAATCTGAAACAAATGAACCATAACAAATTACAGGGGTTTAGTCGAGGTGCTACTGTGCTATGGGTTTGCTTATCTTGAACTTGATTCTGTTACTTTACGAATGATATCGCTTACATAGCTGGAAATGATCAAAGAAATTTTAGAAATTATAAAATTATAAACTATAAGTAACTTTATATCAAAAAAAAAAAAAACCGACAAAGTCTTTTATAATCACATCCCTTACAAAGGTTTTGAATAGTTCGTATATATCCCCATAGTGTCAATATATATTCTGGATCAGTCTCTCTGTTTCTATGCAAACTAAATTGAGAAGCTTAAGATCAATGAAATACATCTGTCGTTTTTTTTTTTTTAATCAATTTAAATATATATAAAAATTAGAATTAGGAAATCGGTCTGGACTCGGTTGTACAAGGACGTGTAAACTTTGGCATAAGTTTAGATAGCGGTTCTTTCTTGTTTCAATATATTTCCAGCCAAGTGAATATTTATCTAATTGTTATATTACTGCTGTTATTGAGCCCAATTTTAAGTTTATGCCAGCCACATAACAATTACAACAGCAGCAACTTAATCGTGGCCAGAACCTATCATTCAGTTTAATTACTATATGGTTATATGAACTTGTCAGAGCTGATCAAAGCTCGGCTCTCTCGGGTAACCGATTCGATAGCTGCAACCCGCTCGTTGCCGCTTCGCTTATCTTAGCTGGACGATGTGCACCCATCAGTTCAGCTGTGGCTTTAAAGCAGTCGACACGGCTACGTCGGACCAATAAACCCTGACCCAGTTCAGTTCCGTTCCCATATTCCATATTCCATACTCCCCTAAGAAAGTGCTGCGATTGAAGTTACGATATATACTCAAAAATTTAATATATATATAAAATATATATATAAGTGATTTTTTATTGATAATACTGCTCGATATGGACGCTGGTAAAACTTGACCGTTAACTAGCAGAAAAAGTTGTGGATGTGCGGCGAACCTGGAGGAGGAGTTGAAGAGGTGTGAAAGAGGTGTGGACTGAAAAAAACGGGGGGCAATTTGAGAGTGGAAATATATCTGGCTTATCAATGCGTGCCAATTTCAAATGCTCGATGTTGAGTTTAACATTTAGGATTAATACAAATAACAATCTGTTAAAAGTTTATAAATAAATTTGTAGTATATATATAGAATTATTATATTAGACATCAGTTTGACCTATTGACCTCAAATGGATGGCTTATTAATGTATTCTTGGCCTGCTTTGCTCTGCCTATCTTATCAATCTTTAACCTCTTGCAGACTGAAGGAAGCAGCCAAGATCAGTGACCACCCGGTGATGCAACAATAATTGAAGCTTGCCATTAACGATGACTGATTACAAAACTGGCAGCAGCAGCAGCAGCCCGGCCAACTATTACAACAACAACATCAACAGCAACAATAACAGCGGCATACTAATAACGCCCAAGGAGCCAGCAGAGACGCAACAGCAGCCATCAAAGTATGACGAACAACCACCCAAGCTGACAACAACAACAAAAACAACAGCAATCCCATAAAAAAGAAGCGACGGGACAAGAGCGACTTGGGCGATGATTTTGTGGCGCCTGATGGCGGCTGGGGTTGGTTGGTGGCCATCGCCAGTGGAATCAATATTGTATGTACAGAGCTCAGATCAGATGTCAGATTGGGACCCAAACCCATGACGACATCCATTTCTTAGACAATTAACTGAATCCACTGTATTTATTTGCCATTGCAGCTTGTCACCTTTGCATTGGCCCATCAGTTTGGCATCATCTTTCGCAGCCACTTCGATAATCTGGGCATAGGCAGCTCCAAGCTGACCACCATTATCAATACCCAGATCGCTGTCTCTGCCTTCACAGTTGAGTTTTCAAATCAAAGTAGTATATATTTTTTATTGAATATCTAAATATCACTATAAAAATATTAAATCTACCAATTTTCTCTATAAAGTAATCCGATCTTGAGAGTTCAAGTTAATGGTAAATTGTGTAATATGTGTAATAACCAAAAAAGGTTATCGTATATTATATATATATAACTACATAGTTATATCGACTTAACTGGTGATTCGGAACTGGACTGTTTGTACATTATAGAAGACGTTTCCTTCTCCACGATAAATTTATAATACCTACCAAAAGGGTATAAAATATGCATTTTACATATTATTCTAGCGATGATGAAATTTCTGCGTTTTCTCCAAAATTGTAAAATTAAAAATTAATTAGAAACTCAATATTAAATTTTTATATTTTCATTTGAATTTTTGTTCAATTTTAAAAGACTTTTTGATATATTTTTTTAAGAAATTAATAGATAAATCTAAAATACTGAATTGAAACTTGAATTATTTATAAAACTGAATTAAAGTCAGCACAATTACACAAAATGCATATACAAAAATATGTTTAATTAATCTTCAAAAATTGTAAATCCTATTCTGAATTTTTTAAAATATGCAAATTTCTTGAATATTACTATTAAATTGTTAATTTGAATAGATTTCAATGCTAGATTCTCAATTCAATATATAGTCTGAAAGATATTAAGTTTATAGTATATATATATAAAATATATAGTCTGAGTTATGTAAAGTCCCTTTCTGGTAGTTTCATTTTTAATGAATAATGTTTAAATATTTGCAAATCTGTATTAATTAAATATATTTTTTATATGTATATATATTTTTTATTTATTTTATAATTCGTTCCTATGTTTTGCATATTTGAAATATTTTATATAGATTTTATATTTTATGTATTATACATTTTATATATTTTATTTATTTTATATATTAATTTCAGGTCTGCTAAATGGTCCATTGTTTCGTCGATATACGTTCCGAGCGGTGGCTCTGGTTGGCTCTGTGCTGACCTTTGCTGGTCTGTTCTGGATGGCGTTCGCTAACACGTTCACCACATACCTGCTTAGCTTCTCGATCTTCAATGGGCTTGGACGTGGACTGACGGTGTCCGCCTCCTCGCTGGCGGTGAACACGTATTTCAAGGTGAAGCGACGCACGGCCACCGCATATCAGTTCGGTGTTGCCGGACTGGGACCGATAGTTTTCCCCTGCTTTACCCATACTACATGCTGGAGCAGTTTGGCGTCCAGGGGACGACGCTGCTCTTCGCTGGCGCCTCATTGCACACAATCGCCTGCTCGCTGATTTATCAACCGGTTAAGTGGTATGTGGTGAAGCGGGACAGGGACGCGGAGGCGCTGCAGGACGATGATATCATCAAGCATATTGTAGAGTCAGAGACGCCGGTGTTGCCACGTGCCAACGACGGCTGGTTTGGATCCCGTGCCTCGCTCAACAGCGCCGGCACAAGGAATTGATTGAACACCTGGGACAAGCAGCAGCATCAGCAGCAGCAGGTGAGCATGCTGCTCCCCATATGGAGCTGAGGCGCCTCAGCAGTCGCGACTCTGGCGGTCGCAAGCAGCGCAGTATTTCCGTCAGCCGCAGCATCAAGGAGGAGTCGCATTCCTGTTGGTAATCGGCATTGAACTCTGTGCTGCTTTCGATTAAATCGTTAATGTTTACATCTGTCAAAGCAATTATTTACGTTTTCCAACACTATGTTTGCTACCAATACTGACAAGCAAAAACAATCTGCACGTGAACCTAATTGCTCATTTTTTTTATAACAGCAACGAAAACTAAAGAATATGGAATTCTATAAAGCGCTGCTAACTTTAGATCCAAATCAGGTGAATATTACATGTCCATCCCACATATTAGTTTCATATTAATGCCTATATATCTTCTCTAGATTGTCACATCTAAATTTGGAATAACCATTTATCGTAGCGAAATGTTATTAATGTATGAGAAGCAGTGGATAAACGACAATATTATTAACGTATATTTAGGTTTAATTGTCGAACGTTCGAAGGCCAAGTCAACGCTGCCAACTGTTTATGCAATGGATACGTTCTTTATGCCAAAGCTACTTAAGGGCTACGACCAAGTGAAACGTTGGACTCGTAAAATTGATATTTTCCAAAATGATATAATTTTGGTGCCGGTATTTGAGACAAATCATTGGAGCATGGCCATTATAGACATGAAGGAAAATACAATAAAATTGTATAATTCACTTGGCTATCAGAAGCCGAAGGTGTTGCATGCTCTTAAGTCTTATTTGGAAAAGGAATCATTGGACAAACGCCGAGTGCCGTTAATTAAACAGTTCACAATTGAACATGCCACAGATGTACCACAACAAACATATAACGGTATAATCAGTTGCATGTACGCTGAATACATAACACGCAAGGCGCCTCTTACATTTTCGCAGCAGGACATGGTGGACTTCCTGAACCAGATGGTAGAGGAAATTGATTTAGGCGAGCTCTTCCAATAGAAAACGCATAAAATTAAAAATAAATAAATAATACACCAGCAATACCCTGAACCGACGATACCCTGATCTGCGCCGGATGTGAGAACCTATATTCAAAATTTCTGGATCCGCATGTTCTTACGGAGATACAGATGGACTAAATTGACCCGGCTGTTGCTCCTGTTCAAGAATATATATGGGGTCGGAGAAGGCAGCACCTTCTGACTGTTACATACATTTGCACAAAACCCAGTAAACCCTTTTTACATTTGTATTTGATTCAGGGTATAAAAAAATAAATTAAATCTGTTGATATAAATGGGTGCTTCTTGAGTTTCTGTTTATGACAGGGAATCGGAACCTGAGAAGAACCGAGTAATATGCAGAGGCGCAAGTGAAATGCAATATTACTCAATAATCAGTTACAGCAAAATATATTAATAATAATCGTACCGAATATGGGGGAAAAAAATATTTTAGAAACCAATTAATAAAAAATTTACCAGAACCTAAACTAAAATACGTTTGGATTGGACCACCTTTTTTATTCATATTCATATGCACCCCTAAAAAATACTTAATTTGGGTGAAAAGTTGCAGTTATTTTATTTTACACATTTCACAGTTTTTGAATATCAAATATAAAAAACAAACAATAGGGGCTAGTAAAGAATTCATAGGCTCAAACTAAACAAAAATTTACATTTTGTGTCATGTTGTGACGAAAGAAATTTAATTAAATATGCAAATGTTTCAATAAAATTAGTTAGGAGTTTTTTTTTTCCGTTTGTCATTTGATTATTTTTGGTCAAGTGTGGCTCATTCATATTGGGATTGGGGGCAGGTTTCTACTGATACAGGTGTTTATGTGTTTGTTTAAGTATACTTTAACACATTGCGAGCACTTTGCCCATTTTGGCACAAACTTACTAGGTAAAGGTATGAACAAACAAATGATTAGGAGACACACCCACTTTGATCTTTGCACCAAACCCCAACGCTAATACAGTAATTAAAATGTCGGTTTATCAATATTAATTTTATGTACGTCTCGTTCAAAGGTCTCCAAAAACAAATGGCATGTTTTCCATTCTTCACTTAAGACGCCGGCAAATTGCCAGATCGACTCTCAGATACCCTAAGCCTTCATTATTACAGGATATAAAAGCATTAAGTTTCACTTAATGCGGATGAGAGATCGATTAAAATGGTGAAAAAATTTACATGCATATGAATATCAAACTCTTGGATGCAAAATTTAAACTATAAACTATATGCTTAAGTTGCTGGAATGCCATCCAATTCAGTGTTGAACAATCACACATGTAAGTATGGACGCAAGTATGTATGTACATGCAAATGTGTACCTATGTACATATGTTACTGTATATGATGTACATAAAGTATTTATGACATGCCAACGCGTAATCTAAACATCTGAGATAAGTTTGTCACTGAATTTGTGCGATATTCGATTTGCTTGGCTGAGGAAACGTTAGGAATTTAGGCAGAGACTAGGCGCAGTCCCATAGTGGAACGAAAACAATTTGGACTTTTCGGCAAATTAAATCAATAACATATAGTATTTAATTTTAAAAAAAATATATAAAATATACTTAATAGCTGAGATTTGAATTATTTATAATTATTTTATTTTCTGCTCTGTTTTATAATTTACAAATATTGTTTTGAATGGCCTTTTGTGTCGATGACTCTGCTCCCTTGACACAATTAACAGCAACAGCAACTAGAGGACACTGTAAGCCATAATGAAATTAAATTGTAATCGCTCTTCCTATTTTCATTTTTTTACGAACGAACAATACGAACGGTAAATAAAGACAGCAAAACCGGTAAAATTATTATCAGCACGAAAAAGCATATGTATGTAAAATGTTCTTTTTTTCTATTTAATACGCTTGCAAGAAGCTCATTTAGTTTTGTCACCAGGAGTGTATACAAAACCAAGAAATTTTGTGAATATTTATAACACATTGGACAGAGGTATGACAGCAATATTTTTACATATATACATAATATTTTTGAAATTGAATTAAAGCTGCTTCAACAGACCATCCTTGTGTGTTGAACTCAATTGTGCAATTACAATGGACACAATTTTGGTAGGGTATCCAATCCTTGACTATATATCGATTTTTTTTATAATTCATGAAGTGAATACATACATAGATGTACAAAGAATATCCGCAAATAGTAAAAACAATGAAAATGAACAACAGTAACTAAAACATATGCAGAAACCCAAAAAAAAAGAGGAAGAAGTCAAACAGGAGAAGAAGTAAAAAAAGTACCGATAGTCCAAGCCAAAACGCATACACTTGCAAAGCAAGCCAAGCGAAAATTTTGTGTGTTAAATGCTGACTGCTGCTGCTGCTGCTCGACATGTGAAATAAAACAGAGAATCAAACAGAGAGACGAAAAGCGGTAAAATATGCCTCTATCTAT
>JAWNLV010000180.1:0-26108 GCA_035042125.1 Drosophila longiperda
AAGAACTTATTGGATTTCTCACATTGATATGCACTCAACAGGCCAAATTTAAAGGAATTTACAAATTTCATAGCGAATGACATTATTTATTTGTTTGTTTTGGCTGATATTGTTTGGCAATAAAAATTAATGGGCAATTAAGTAAACAAAGTCACTTCCTGTTACAGAATCCCCATTCCCCTACTACTCATGATTAAATTAAATTAAATTAAATATGTTATCTATCTAACATATCAATCAATTTTTTATTGGGGTTCTGCACACTGCGACCTAATAGATATATTGTGCCCCCTTCTGAGCTTATAGCTCTTCCATCAACCCCAGTTCCTGAACGAAAATCAGGGTCTTTGATGGGTCGAGGGTTACTATGTCTTTGACATTCCTTAGGATGCTGCATCTTTTCCTGGCAAGGGCGGTGCAATCCGTTAGGACGTGAGTTGAAGACTCCTCCTAGACTTCACAAAACCTACACTGATTGTTGCTAAAGATACCCATTTGGGATAGGTGGCTTTTTAGTCTACAATGTCCTGTCAGTAGACCGACAAGTATCCTTAGCCTATTCCTGCCCATGGATATTACTTGATTAAATCGTTTCTGATTATAGCCGCCCAAAAGACATTTGGCCTGTCGGAGTCCCGGTGCTTCTTCCCAGCTCCGCAGTCCCATTTGTCTTTCTTCGTTTCTGAGTTGCAGCCGTATTGTGTGTTTACCTATGCCACAAAACGGTTCAGGTCCTATAAGGGGCCCCTCTGCACCCATTCTCGCTTGCTCATCCGCTGCATCGTTCCCTGTGCCCGGGTACCCATCTTAGGGTGAGTCTTTTGTGAGCCCCGAGCTGGTCATGCTTGGATCGTACCTCTTGGACTAGTTTTGAAGTTACCTTCGTCCCATATATAGCATTAATTGCTGCTGTACTATCGGATGGGATAGATATATCCGCATTCCGATAGTTGCGCTTTAAATTAAATTCCGCACACCTTCCCATGGCACACACCTCAGCTTGGAATTTGCTGGTGTACATCCCCAGAGATTCGTGGTATAATATCCGAGGAACCACCACTCCCTGGCTTGTTCTCTGATTGGTGAGTGATCCATCGGTATACCATTTAATGGTGTGTGGTTTTATAGGATGGATTTCATCTAGTGATGTCCATTCCTTTTTGCAACTCGTTTGATTTTTGAAATTCCGCTCGAATAGATATTCTGGCTTCATTTCATCCCTAGGTTGTAACAGGAGGAGAAGTTCGTCTGAAAGAAGCTTGGCATCTTTGTGACTCAGTATGTGTCTGTTCCCAACTCCTTCTGCTCACATCCTTAATAGTGTAGCTTTCTGTTGGAGACTTATTGTGTGGTGGAGTGGCGTGAGCTCCATTAAGGCTTCCAAGGCCATTGTGGGCTAGGTGCGCATTGCCTCTGTCATGCATACACAGGCCTTTCTCTGCAATTTGTGTAATTGTTTCTTTACGCTGGCTAATTGTGCTCTATCGCCCCATGCTATCACTCCGTAAGTCAGCATTGGTCTTACAACCATTAGGTATAACCATCTGATTATCTTTGGTGACTTATCCCATGATTCCCAGCTATACTACGACATCTGTAAAGCGCTCTAGAGCACTTCATTATCGTGTTTCGCACATGGGTGCCAAAGTTTAATCTGCTGTCAAATGTGACGCCGAGGTATTTTACCTCCTTGCTTATATCTAATAGGCTCCCTAAAATCCGTATTTGTTTCATCCTCTGTAGCTTATATCGTCTAGTAAAAGTGCTTCTTCGTATTTGCCTCTTGCTAATTTTACAATGTCGTCGGCGTTGCCTTGACATATAATGCCTCTGGGAGAGAGTCTGTTAAGTAGTTCGTCTACTAACATACTCCAGAGTAGTGGAGACAATACTCCCCCCTAGGGCAGACTTTATTAGTTAAGACTGTAACCGTGCTGTCATGCGTCGATGCGGTGGCTTGTCTGGACCGCAACAATGCAACTATCCCTTTGCTGGTAGTTGGGTCCAGACCCCTCCTCGAGAGAGTGGCCCCAATCGCATCGTGCGATGTATTATCAAACGCGCCTTCTATGTCTAGAAAGGCACATATTGCTACTTCTTTGTTTTAAACTTTTTATTTACTTTTTATTTATAGGGCTGAAAAGTACCTATTGCCCATTTTAATCTCTCCACGGTGACTGTCGACTTGGCACATGCCCAGTCGTCATCAGCTGCCACTGTTGATTGCGTCATTTTGCAGGGGTGTACAGCCTGGAAAATGGGTTTCAAATAGGAGATCTAGCTTTTGCATATCATTCCTCGTAAATGAGTCATCATTACGTTTCAATGATATGTTAGCTTCCGGCGCTCGCTTGACCAGCGTTCTGTGCAACCTAGCACCTTCGCTGGTGCTTATAATGCTTTCACAGAAATTCCTATAATTCACCCGTTTAGCCTTCCTAATCTCTTTGTTGAAGATGGTCAGACTATCACGGTATCGTGCCCAGTCTCCGTCTCTTTTAGGTGTGTTAAAGAGACGACGTGTAGTTCGACGCAGCCTCTCAAGACTGGCGTTCCACCAAGGGGCATCTTTTTCCATTTTTCTTCTCCCCACCGGGCAATTTTCTTCAAAAGCATCAGTTATGCTTTTGTTCAGATTCCCTATAGCTCTCTCTAGGTCCAGCGAATTTTTTGGAACACCATATGTTTCATTGGATAGATTGAGCTCTAATGACCTCTTGAATCGTTCCCAGTTCGTTTTCCCGGGGTTACGACTTGGCACACTACTATTCGTATTTAGTTGTAACCTAAATAGGATAGTTTTATGGTCCGACATTGATTCCTCAGATGAGACGTGCCAGTCTCTTAGATGAGGTTTAAGTGACCGACTAATAGGGGTGATGTCTAAGAGTTTCTTCCCTGATTCTATTTACAAATGTCGGCGTGGATCCGACATTGCCAAGTTGTAAATTATATCTAAATATAAATTCTGTGAGGCTCTCACCTCGTAGATTAATGTCGCTGCTATATCGTGTAGTGCGCATTGGCCTCGCAACCGATTAACACCGGCATCTTCTCTTTTGGCTTGATACACACATCGCGCGTAGAGTTCGGCTCGTCGTGTAGTTGCGTATTCAACAGGGTGCCGTGACCCAAAGATCGGAAGTCGTGTTAGATAGGCGGCGCTATTGACCAAAGGAGGAAGCTCACGACCAAACAGTAGTGACTTTGGTACCAGCAAGTACAATAGTTCCAATGGGTCGTTAATTGACGCATAATTCAATTCTGTGCTTGGCACCGTGAAATTAAGCCGTAAAGGCAGGTGTTCACGTAAACAAATGGAGTTCATGTCCCTATCTTAGGAGTATTAACAATACTATCCTTTCAGAGTTCCTCACCAGAGACTGTGTCCCGATACTACTACAAGCAAGTGGTAGTGTGGTCTCTATGGTAGAGTGTCTGCTTGCTTCGCAGGAGACGTAGCCTGCCCGCCGCCGGAGGTGTAGAGACTGGTGGATTATTGCACCAAAGAGAAGATGCCGGTGTTAATCGGTTGCGATGCCAATGCGCACCACACGATATGGGGCAGCAGCGACATCAATCTACAAGGTAAGAGCCTCACAAAATTTATATTTAGATATAACCTAGAACTGGGAAATGTCGGATCCACACCGACATTTATAAATAGAATCAGGGAAGAAGTCTTAGTCATCACCCTTATTAGTAGGTCCCTAAAACCTCACCTAAGAGACTGGCACGTCTCATCTGAGGAATCAATGTCGGTCCATAAAACTATCCTATTTAGGTAACAACTAAATACGAATAGTAGTGTGCCAAGTCGTAACCCCGGGAAAACGAACTGGGAACGATTCAAGATGTCCTTAGAGCTCAACTTATCCAGTGGAACACATGGTATTCCAAAAAATTCACTGGACTAAGATAGAGCTTTAAGGAATTTGAACAAAACCATAATTGATGCTTTTGAAGCAAATGGCCCGGTGGTGAGGAAGAAAATGGAAAAGGATGCCCTCTGGTGGAACGTCAGTCTTTAAAGGCTGCGTCGAACCACACGCCATCTCTTTAACACAGCTAAGATAGACGAAGATTGGGCACGATACCGTGAAAGTCTGACCACCTACAACAAGGAGATCAGGAAGGCTAAACGGAGTAATTACAGGAATTTCTGTGAAAGCATCACAAGTAGCAGCGAAGGTGCTAGGCTTCACAGAGCGCTTGCCAAGCGGGCGCCAGAAGCCAACACATCATTGAAACGTAAAGATGACTCATTTACGAGCAATGATATGCAAAGGCTAGAGCTCCTGTTCGAAACGCATTTTCCTGGAAGTAAACCCCTTTAAAATGACGCGGTCGACAATGGAAGCTGGTATAGACCATCGTCTGACGACTGGGCACGTGCCAAGTCGATAATCACCGTGGAGAGAGTGAAATGGGCAATAGGCACATTTCAGCCCTATACATCTCCCGGAATAGATGGCATACTGCCAATTTTTCTTCAAACGGGTCAGGACTTGCTCGTACTAGAAAAACGCTACTAAGTAGCCTTGCGCTTGGACATATACCAATCGCTTGGAGTAAAGCTAGGGTGGTCTTTATCCCCAAGGCAGGGAAGAAAGATATCACCAACCCAAAGTCCTTCCGACCCATTGTCCTAACATCGTTTTTACTATAAACCTTGGAAAAGCTGGTGGATTATAACATCAGAAGCACTCTGCTGAAGCAAAGCCCGCTGCATCCAACGCAGCATGCATACAGAGTGGGCAGGTCAACTGACACAGCACTTTATCAACTGCGACGTGCCTTAGGTGTGGCAGTTGACAACAAAGAAGTAGCAATATGCGCATTTCTAGACTTAGAAGGCGCGTTCGATAACACATCGCACGAGGCGATTAAGGCCACTCTCATGAGGAGGGGCCTGGACCCAACTACAAGCAGGTGGATACTTGCATTGTTGCGGTCCAGACAGGCCACCGCAGCGACGCATAACAGCACGGTTACAGTCTCAACAATTAAAGGCTGCCCCCAGGGGGGAGTATTGTCTCCGCTACTCTGGAATCTATTAATAGACGAACTACTCAACAGACTTTCTGCCAGAGGCATTCAATGTCAAGGCTACGCCGACGACATTGTAATAATAGCAAGTATCAAATATGAAGAAGCACTCTGCGACATAGTCCAGTTAGGGTTGAAGATAACGAGTGACTGGTGTAGGGAGGTCGGACTCAACCTGAACCCTACTAAAACAGTCATCGTCTCCTTTACTAGACGGTATAAGTTACAGAGGATGAAACAGATATGGCTTTGGGAAGTTTAATAGAGACAAGCAAGGAAGTAAAATACCTCGGCGTCATATTTGACAGCAGGTTAAACTTTGGCACCCATGTGCGAAACACGGTGATGAAGTGCTCTAGAGCGCTTTACAGATGTCGTTGTATAGCTGGAAAATTATGGGGTACGTCACCCAAGATAATCAGATGGCTATACCTAATGGTGGTAAGGCCTATGCTGACGTACGGAGTAATAGCATGGGGCAACAGAGCACGGTTAGCCACCGTAAGGAAGCAATTGCAAAAATTGCAAAGTATGGCCTGCGTATGCATGACAGGGGCAATGCGCACCTGCCCTACAATGGCCTTGGAAGTCCTAATGGAGCTCACGCCACTCCACCACACAATAAGGCTCCAACAGAAAGCTATATTCTTAAGGATCTCAGCAGATGGAGTTGGGAGCAGACACATACTGAGTCACAAGGATGCCCAAATTCTTTCAGACGAACTTCCCCTTCTAGTACAACCTAGGGATGAAATGAAGCCAGAATATATATTCGAGCGGAATTTCAAAGTTCAAACGAGTTGCAAAAAGGAATGGACATCACTAGATGAAATCCATCCTATGAAACCGCACACCATTAAATGGTATACCGATGGATCACTCACCAATCAAGGAACAGGCCTGGGAGTGGTGGGTCCTCGGATATTATACCATGAATCTCTGGGAAGCATATTTCAAGCTGAGGTTTGTGCCATGGGAAGGTGTGCGGAATTTAATCTAAAGCACAACTATCGGAATGCGGATATATCTATCCTATCCGATAAAATAGCAGCAATAAATGCTATAAATGGGACGAAGGGAACCTCCAAGCTTGACCAACTCGCGGCTCACAACAGACTCACTCTAAGATGGGTCCCCGGGCACAGGGAAATAGCAGGGAACGAAGCAGCGGATGAACAAGCGAGAATGGGTGCAGAGGGACCCCTTATAGGGCCAGAACCGTTTTGTGGCATAGGTAAACACACAATACGGCTGAACTCAGAAACGAAGAAAAACAAATGACTGTGCGGATCTGGGAAGAAGCATGGGGACTCCGACAGGCCAAATGTCTTTTGGGCGGCTATAATCAGAAACGATTTAATCAAGTAATATCCATGGGCAGGAATAGGCTAAGGATACTTGTCGGTCTACTGACAGGACATTGTAGACTAAAAAGCCACCTGTCCAAAATGGGTATCTTTAGCAACAATCAGTGTAGGTTTTGTGAAGTCTAGGAGGAGTCTTCAACTCACATCCTAACAGAATGCATCGCCCTTGCCAGGAAAAGATGCAGCATCCTAGGGATGCTTGTTGTGAAAGTCAAAGACATGGCAACCCTCGATCCATCAAAGATCCTGACATTCGTTCAGGAACTAGGGTTGATGGAAGAGCTTTAAGCTCAGAAGGGGGCACAATATATCTATTAGGTTGCAGTGCACAAGACCCCCGATAAAAATTAATAATATTAATATTAATAATATTTTGGAACACGTTACTAAAAAATCAAATTTGTAATATATATAATAACTTTATTATTCCCAAATGTTCAAAGATGGAAAAATATCGTGGATATGAAGCAGAAATTGATCTAACTCGTTTGTGCTTTGAGATAAAAAAAAAAATGGGGTGTTCAAGTTTGAACATGCGACGCAGCAGGCTCAGCCATTGTTAAATGACAGAAAACACAGAGCCTCTCAGTACAACACATAAATTCACCTTACAACACATTGAGTCGTAGTAGACGACGCCATGTACTAAGATTTAAGATTTTAGTATAAATAAAGGAAAGCTCGTCAGAGCAAATCAGTTCGATTCTAAACGTCGTCTCGTGTTGACTACACCCTATACGTGTTTCAGACATTTTTTGGTCCTTCGATCCGGATACAGATTTTGAAACTAATCGTCGAATCTGTGTGAATAGTTCTACACTAATCGTAGTCTATTTAACTTGAATTTCGCGTCGATTTTTGAGTTCGAGATTAAACATCGAATCGGAAAATAAAGTGCTGACTAAAATAAACATTGTGAAAATATTATTAACGTCGCGTTGGTTTCAGAGTTCGAATTGAAACATCGAATCTGAAAATAATTTGATAAAAAAAGGACATTTAAAAAAACTATGATGCAAACAAGAGCATCGAAGAAAAGTGAGCTGCTGGGAGTTCAATCGAAACTCATGGAGGAGATTAAGCCATCCAAAGATGAGGCTGGTCAAGGGGACCGTTCAGTGAATTAAAAGATTGTCCAGAATTAAAAGATACGAAACCCAACTACAGGATGCAATGGATCAAGCCAAACGCTACTTGACTAATCGATCACTTGAAGATCTGCTGGATGTCAAGGCTACAATTAAAATTCTTTTTAGAGCGACCCAAGAGCCGCTAACAAAGGTCGAAGGGAAATACGAATCATGGCAAATCATTACAGAGGAATTGGAGCATCTTAAATGGGAAGCCGAGATTTTGTTGGAACAAATCAACAATGCTTTACCGTATCTACAAGCTTCATCGGGTCAAGACATACTCTCGTTTAGGCAAGAAGTTCGAAAGGTGGATATACCTCAGTTCTACGGTAATGCCAAGGATTGGCCAAGCTTTTATGGCCTATTTACCGAAGTAATACATAATCGAGAAGATATCAGCGACACCATAAAACTGAACCACTTGAGATCGTGTCTGAAAGGCGTTGCAGCGATAATGGTGAGTCACTTACTGATTGGCTCAGCTGAAAACTACAAAGAGGCATGGAATCTGATTTGTAAGCGGTACGAAAATATTCGGAAAATTTTCGCTGACCGACTGAACAGTTTATTGGAATTGGAACAATTAAGATGTGACTCCGAGGAAAATATCCGCAGATTCTTAGATCAAGCAACTGAGAGTATTTACATCATAAAGGAGAAATCAAAGATTGACGATACTGCATATGTTATCTATGCGCAAATCCTTCTTCGACAATCTTCTACGGAGGCTCTGCAGCAATACGAACAACACGTAAAAACAAAAAACAGAGAAATCTATTCACTGGAAGACGTATTGAAGTTCATCAACCAACTTTACAATGTGGTGGAATCTGTACAAAGAAGCGTTGTTAAAGAGCCAATACAACGCCAACAGAAGTCGTGCCTTTTTGTGCGATGAACGGGTGGAGGAAGTTCGCAGCGCACTCTGATATCAGAAGAAGCAGCGCAGCTTCTAAGATTGAAGAGGAATAAGGAGTCGGTAGAAATAGAGGGAATATTTTCACAAGGAATGGAACTGGCAAAAAATAGTGTACTTCTTGAAGTCAAACCTCGATTTTCAAGTAAATTTAATGCACGGACTACAGCACTAGTGGTTCCAAAACTTCAAAGAGCACTTCCCGGCAAAAATATTGATAAAGATGTTGGTACAGACTGGAAAAATTGCACTTTAGCAGATCCAAAATTTAATATGCCAAGCAGAATTGACATGATCATTGGTGTGGACGTTTTTCCGTTAATAATGATGGGTCAAGTCAGAACGATCAATGGAACGTTGGGGCAAAAGACACGGCTCGGATGGATAGTGTTTGGTTACGCATGTATCCCCGCCAAACAACAACTTCTCTTAATATTTAACATGTTGATAAGTTATGCTCTGCGCAGCATAAGAGCGAGTTAACGTAACTGTTGTTTTACATATGAGAGATAAGACTCTCCTCGAAAGTTTAGTGGTTGCTCTCCGTCTGGGAGCAACAGCACCAGCAGCTGCAATTCGGCAGCTAATTAGTTCTAATTGATCGATAAAAAGTTCAAGACGCGGCGCGGTATTCGACATCGCTTGCCTATTTGATTTCAGCTGCAAATTGTTTTATCGATCGTGAATTCAAATCGCGGCGCGTATTCGACATCGCTTGCCGAAATATAATTTGTTTATAATTTGCTCAATTCGGAGCTTACAATTAACAATTATAACTAGTTTAAGTTTGGCCACGAAGGCAAATAAACTCTATTTATATTAATGCAAATTTCGGTGCATTTTTAATTTGTTGAAACTTTCGATAGCTATTGAAAAAGCTCAATAGCTCAACATTTGGTGACCCCGACGTGATTCTTTCGTTTAAATAAATACAAATTATTTAAACGTATAGAGTTAATAAACCTCACGCCCGCGCTCTTGCATCGTCTTCCCTATTCTCGGTTCGTTTTGTGCTCACTTTCGGTTCAGGTGTTTGACCTGCATTGGCGCCTGCGCAGTCAATTCGCTTATCGCGTTAGCATAAACAGTTGCAGCAGCCGTTTCTGCATTGTTATTGCTTTTCCGTTTCGTTTTGCTGGCGCTTGTGAAAAAAGGTTATTTCCCTCAATTTGACATTGCGTCGGTCGAACGTGTGCGTTACATTTGTGGAAAATTGACTGACAAGAACATTTAAAAATGCATAATTCTGCTGCCGTTCAGTCTCCTGGTGCCCCGTTTTACAAAGCCAAGGCCAAGGCTATTGATGAGCAAGTAAAACGGATGGCCAAAGCAATTGCGCCGGAGCAAATTGTGCATCTCAGCGAACAAGAATTGGTTGTTCGGCTTAAGGCGTTGGAAAGTGCTCAGCAGAAATTTTACAGAATGCATGACGCATTGGAGGAGCTCGATTATGATGAAATCGGGAGTGAGCTACGGGCATGTTTTGATGACTTCTCAATACTAGTTGAGACCGCCTTGCGACGCGAAATTGACAAGCGAAAGTCATCATCGCCGTTGTGTTCGACTATGAGGCAAGATACATGTGGTGGCAATCACACATTGTCTCAAGGCAGAATCCGGTTGCCTGAAGTCAAGCTGCCCGAGTTTAGTGGAGGGTATACAAGGTTTGCAGAGTTCATAGCGATGTTCTCATCAATCATTGATGCGGACTCAGGACTTTCGGATGTGGAGAAGTTTCAGCACTTGCAATCGTGTCTGAAAGGAACAGCCTTAGATAGTGTTTCTTCGTTGGAAATCAGAAATCAGCTAACTATCCAGTTGCATTGGAGCTCCTTAAAAAACGGTTTAACAACAAGCGTCTCATGTTCCAAGCACATGTCACGGAGATTTTGGGTTTGGATTGCATCGAGTCGTCGTCAGCAGTAAAACTTCGAACCCTTTCGGATACGGTTAACGCCAACATTCGCGCTCTACAAAGCCTGGGCTACGTTGAGCAGATTGCGGGCTTTATTATCGTACACAGTTTGCTGCAGAAAGTGGACAAGGCAACGCAGATCAGTTGGGTGGAGACAGCACCGATGAATACTATTCCGACCTGTGAGCAGTTCATGGCATTTCTGGATCGACGATGTCAAAGGTTGGAAAACGTGGAACACGTTATGGCAACGTATACGCCTAGCTCTTAGTTGGGAAAAAGTAGCAAAATCGTTAACAACAGTAGAAAGGCCTTTGTTGCTACTTACTCCAACACAAATTAATGTGTGCTTTGTGAGAGCTCTGGCCACTTAATTTACAACTGTTCCCGTTTTGGAAATCTGTCTCCGCAACTGTGTCTACGAGAGGTAAAGAAGCTCAACCTTTGCATCAATTGCCTGTGTAAAGATCATCGGTTAAAGGAGTGCAGCTCCACTACCTGCAAACGTTGCAAGACCAAGCATCATAAGCTTCTGCATTTTGAGAATCAGATTGACGGCTCTCAAGTTAACTTTGCTTCGCATCCGCCTGCTGCAAACCCTTCTGCAACACTTGTAGCCCAAAATCTTAGTCAAGACAAGGTGCTCTTGGCAACTGCTGTAATCAACATTAGAAGTCGTACTGGAGTTTTAGTACCATGCCGAGCGCTACTTGATTCTGGTTCGCAGGTGCACATCATTACGTCTCGTCTAGCTCAGCACCTCCAGCTGCGAAGGCATCGATCACCTACTTTGATTTCAGGATTGGGGAGTCTACTGTTGCCTTAGAAGGCTCTTCAGCCGATATAAGATTTCAATCGCTAGCATCTGCGTACTCTGCCAACATCTCAGTTCTCGTAGCTCCGTCTATAACTGGAAATCAGCCTAGCTACGACATTAGCATTGAGCTCTGGAATATACCCTCAAAAATTCGCTTGGCTGATCCAGAGTTCTTAAGGCGCACAAAATTGACTTGTTAATTGGAGCTGGCCTGTTTTTTGAATTTTTGGGTGTCGGTCAAATCAATATCGCTCCTGGTTTGCCCATTCTTCAAAAAACTCAATTGGGCTGGATAGTGACAGGAGGAATTTCTTCAGCGAGCCCTGCCTCATTGATGGTCACTAGCTCGGATCTGATGGCAAATCCTAGCCCAGATCACACGCTTGATGAAAACGTTCGTCGGTTTTGGGAGGTAGAATCGTGTTCTCGTTTAGTCAACGAATCTACCAAGGAGGAACTTGATTGTGAAGCGCATTTTAAACAAACTTTTGCTCGTTTGGACACTGGCGAATATTCGGTTCGCCTTCCAGTCAAGCATACTGTGGATCTACTTGGAGATTCATATCAGCAGGCACACCCGAGCATCAAAATGGGTCGTGTAATTCGTGCACAGCGTAAGGGCGCTGGTTCCGTCTTCAAGGTGCACGTCAAGAAGCGCAAGGAAGCCGCCAAGCTGCGTTCTCTGGACTTTGCCGAGCGCTCTGGCTACATTCGTGGCGTCGTCAAGGACATCATTAACGATCCTGGTCGTGGTCCTCCTTTAGCAGTCGTCCACTTCCGCGATCCCTATCGCTACAAAGTCCGCAAGGAATTGTTCATCGCCTCCGAGGGCATGCACACCGGCCAGTTCGTCTACTGTGGTCGCAAGGCCACACTGCAGATTGGCAACGTGATGCCCCTGAGCCAGATGCCAGAGGGTACCATCGTCTGCAATCTCGAGGAGAAGACCGGTGACCGTGTCCGTTTGGCGCGCACCTTTGGCAACTATGCCACGGTGATTGCCCACAACCAGGACACAAAAAATACCCTTTTTAAGCTGCTGTCGGGCGCCAAGAAGGTGGTGCCATCGGTCAATCGCGCCATGGTCGGCATCGTTGCCGGCGGCGGTTGTATTGACAAGCCCATCCTCAAGGCCGGTCGTGCTTACCACAAATACAATGTGAAGCGTAACAGCTGGCCAAAGGTACGTGGTGTTGCCATGAACCCCGTCGAGCATCCCCACGGTGGTGGTAACCATCAACATATTGGCAAGGCCTCGACATTCAAGCGTGGCACATCTGCCGGTCGCAAGGTCGGTCTCATTGCTACCTGTTGCACTGTTAGGATTCGTGGTGAGCACCCTGCAGATCTGGAGCAACGGTCCAAATAGAGAACATCCTACCCGGGCGTTCACATTAATGATGTGGTCCTTGTAAAGGATGAAAACTTGCCACCCCTTAAATGGCCACTGGCTCGTGTGGTCGAGCTTGTTGCTGGTGCTGACGGCGTTTCCTGAGTAGCTGTTCTCAAGACGTCAACTGGAATAATAAAGAGAGCTGTGCGCAAGTTGTGTGCGCTTCCGAAAGAGGATGCTGTTGAAAGCCCGTGGCTTTCAACGGGGGGAGAATGTTTGGTTACGCATGTATCCGCGCCAAACAACAACTAAAGCAGCTTCTCTTAATATTTAACATGTTGATAAGTTATGCTCTGCGCAGCAAAGAAGCGAGTTAACGTAACTGTTGTTTTACATATGAGAGATAAGACTCTCCTCGATAGTTTAGTGGTTGCTCTCCGTCTGGGAGCAACAGCACCAGCACTTGCAATTCGGCAGCTAATTAGTTCTAATTGATCGATCAGAAGTTCAAGACGCGGCGCGGTATTCGACATCGCTTGCCTATTTGATTTCAGCTGCAATTCGGCAGCTAGAAATCTGTTTTATCGATCGTGTATTCAAGTCGCGGCGCGTATTCGACATCGCTTGCCGAAATATAATTTGTTTATAATTTGCTCAACTCGGAGCTTACAATCAACAATTATAGCTAGTTTAAGTTTGGCCACGAAGGCAAATAAACTCTATTTATATTAATGCAAATTTCGGTGCATTTTTATTTTGTTGAAACTTTCGATAGCTATTGAAAAAGCTCAATAGCTCAACAGATAGTTTCCCGAAATATTGCTCGAGCACCGCCAAAGAAGATTCTGACGGCGGCTATGACTGTGAACATGAATGATCTGGAGAGCTTTTGGGAACTGGAAAAAGAATACACCGTTGAAACTGCAGAAATTCTGCGTTGCGAAAGCCACTATCAGACGACGACTTCAGTGGATAAGGAGGGACGAGTTATAGTCTCGGTTCCATTTCAGGCCAATTTTGAATTGGGAGACTCTCAAAGCCAGGCAGTAGCAAGATTGATGCAAATGGAGAGAAAATTCAAAACGAATCAAAAACTCTTCAATGACTACAACGCCTTCATGAAAGAGTACCTGCAGCTCGGACACATGGTGCCGGTAAACACCACAGGCAAAGGCAGGTACTACTTACCGCACCATGCGGTAATTAGGCAAGAAAGCCTCACCACTAAACTAAGGGTGGTTTTTGACGCATCAGCAAAAAGCATAAATGGGCTTAGCCTGAACGACGTAATGCCAATCGGTCCCAAAATTCAAAGGGATATTTTTGAGATTCTATCCAGCTGGTGCATGTGGCGATATGTGCTGATAGCAGATGAAGTGAAAAGTTATCAAGTATTATAAAAAAGGATTTTTACATGGATGACTTAATGACAGGAGCTAACACAATTGAAGACTGTATGGATATTCAGGAAAAAATAAGAGCTGTCATGAACAAAGGAGGAATGAATCTACGAAATTGGGTCTTCAACTATGAAAAAATAATTGATTCAATCCCGAGCGGAAATATGTCGGAAAAATCGCAATAAAAAAGGACGAGTCAATAAAAACTTTTGGATTACTATGGGACCCAACTAGCCAACCCAACTGACGATTTCACATTCAGCGTGAAAGTTCCGCAATTAAACTGTATATCAAAACGATCAGTGCTGTCTCAACTTGCAAGGATATTTGATCCATTAGGATGGCTGACCCCGGTGGCAATACAGGGAAAATGTTTTATGCAGGAGCTATGGAAGATGCCGCTCACGTGGGACACTGAACTGGAGATGCGCTTGGCAGACGTTTGGTGCGACTATGCAAATAAGTTACCAACATTGACAGGCATACGGATTCCGCGTTGGATTGGTAACACAGGTAGAACACACATTGAGCTTCCTGAGATACAATGAAGCATCCCATAATCATCGGAAAATCTCATTTGGCTTGGCTACTTATTGATAGGGCGCACAAAATTACCCTGCATGGTGGAGTTAAAGTAATGAGGAATTTTGTACAGCGGGAATATTGGATATTCGGTTGTCGCAACATGTTAAAGAAACATTTTCAGGCATGTGTCACATGCATTAGATACAGACAGGAGTCTATCAACCAGCTCATGTTAATCCTGCCTGTATATAGAGTGAGCGGAGAGTTTCCGTTTTATGCAAGGGGCATAGATTATGCTGGACCATTTCCGATTAGATGCTCAATGGGGCGAGGTCACATAGCATATAAGGATATGTCTGCGTCTTCATTTGTATGGCTACAAAAGCGATCCATTTAAAAGTGGTCAGCGACATGAGCACAGATAAGTAAGAAGCCTTGTAAATAATTTGGTAATAACAAAATTTATATAAACGGCAAGCGGTGGAATAATAATCACGTGCACTGAAATAATAATACGACGACGTTGTTTAAGGTTCGAACACAAACTACTGCCGAATTGCTTCGGCAGGTTTATTAAAAACTTCTAAATTATCTTACAGCTGGATACAATTATTCTTATCCTACCTAGGACATTATCTAGTTACATATTTACTGCTGCAAGTGCGTCTAGACTCATTATCCTATCAGTTCGGAGAACTCTTATCGCGGACGGTTTTTTACAGTCACTATGGGTGCCGCGTACATGTCTTTTCACGTGTTTACATATCTTCGCGATAAGAAAATTCCTTGGTTATCTTAACATTGTAAGATTGAACATCCTGGCCCCTGTTAAAAGGCTGGGCTTTTAAGAATGGTTATACATGTATATGTTTAAAATTAAAATTTTTTTTTTATATTATTAAATGGTCTAATTTAATAATTAAAAAAATTTTTTTAAGGATAATATTTAGATTTGAATACGAACATATTGATTTTTTTCTATTATCTTATGTGTGGTAAAGCTATCGTAGCAGGCAGAAATGGGGCAGGTAGCTGACAAACTCGTTTAAACAAAATGAAGACAACCACGGCGATTCCAAAGAGTAGTAGTCCGGTCGTCATGCTGATGCCGTAGTGGGCTACGTTATGCAGGTCCAGGTCGATAGGGAAGCCTAAGATGTGAGTTTGTCGTGGAATATCAGGTATATTAAAAGATTTTAGTTCGCCTTCTACCTTAATATGATTAACCGCAGGTAATTGGATTGATAAGTTCACTTTAGGTACCCAAAACTTTACATCAGTTGTCACGTCATCATATGCCCACAGATTGACTTCCTCGGAATGTAAGTAGCATTCAGGGTCAAGCTGAAGAATGCCTTGTCCCGATAATTTTATAGCATTTAGTTTGTTTTTGCAAAATACATCTGCAGCAATCTCCGACGGTATTGAATAGAGCCATGAGTTTGGCTTGATGAGTTGAGCCCAGAAGTTTTGCGGTTGCCTAATGTCGATAAAGCATGTTGTTGGTAATGTTGACTTTTTAAGTAGCAGCAATACCTCACAGCTGGTTGAGGCTCTAATGTTGTATAACGGATGGTGTTGCGGGCAGAGAATTAAGTCTTCCATCTTATTGCACTGATCCCATTTTTCGTCCGTTATTTCGTAGTATACTGTTCGTTCGTCATCCATTAGAATATGCTTATATTCCAACTTAATGCTCACAAAACGATTGGTGTGCATAATCGGAAGTGGGTAGATTTTATAAGCTCTTAGTTTTTTGTTATTTATCAAGGGAATTTTTATATTAAACAAAATTGCGGAGCTCATTGTTCGAGACGTTATTGTCGCCATTTTCTGAATTCCAATTGGGTCCATGACTGGTAGTTGGACTCCTTCCGGCATATGTAGAGCAATTTGCTGAAGCTTTTGCTGGAACTCGTCGATCGGCATCAGAGTTTAAAAAAAATTACCGTTCGTGTTCAAAATAACGGAAATGATATTATGCTGAAGATGCTCAAAGGCGTCCATCCCCATGGAGAGTGTTTCGATAGCGGCGAGAAACTCATCAAAACTGATTTGTTTGTCTAAACTATCAGCCAATGTATACATTGTTTGGTTGATGGTTTGAAAATTCTTCCAGATCACGTCATTCTGCTTTTTTTATCATGTTGGCTGTGGCATCTTGGATTGAGGATTGATTTTGTACCAGGTCGAGGAAATAATCTTCGTTGCTCCTGCTTTGCTTAACCTTTCTTAGTAGGCTATCGGCTTGTTCTTCGTCCATTAACCCAAATACAGAATTATACACCATACCCATAAAGGGCAAAAGAGCTCTTCGCTTGCGTAGTTTCTTTCTTATCTGGTTTTGGTTTATTATATTGTCATTATGACGAATTCTTTCTAGCTTACTTGCTAGTAGCGTCAACATAGATTTCGTACTCATATCATTGGGTTTATTTTTTATGTCGAGCACTATTGACCACGATGCTTCGACGCGGTATTTAAAAGCCCAATTGTCATCCAGATCCACGTGAACTATTATATTAAACGATGATCTTGTCAGTCCTACAATACCTTCATTTTCGGAGAATATTCCTGCGTTATTGTTGATTGGTTCTACTTTCTGAGACATTACATTATTAAAAATACTTAGATAAGTTAATATATATATAAACATATTTTTGTTCTTAAAATTTTTTCTTGTTTGTGGCTCATATGTTATACTGTGTTGCATTTGTGAAGTATTTCGTATACATTATTCATTTTTATTTTCAAATTGCGCTGCATTGGCACATACAATATTTGATATTTGAAACTCTCCTCGATAGGAAAAGGACAAACTCCATTACTGGTCATTACCTCTATCATTCTGCAAAGCCCATCTTTTCCTATAATGGGCTTTGTCACCCTGCCCCTTTTCTTGCCAACTAAGTAAAATTTTGGAGTCCGAATATAAATAAATTTCATCAATTTTAATATTCATAATATATATCTCTTTGTTTGTTAATTCAGCCAGAAGTACTGCGGCGCATTGTTCTAATCTTGGGAGGGATACAATTTTTGTTGGAGCTACTCTTGATTTTGATGCTGCAATATTTATGAAGATTTCTCCATTGATGCCAATGGTCTTAATGTAAACCACCGCCCCATAAGCTTTAATCAATGCATCACTGAACCCATGGAGCTCTATTCTGCTTGCATCATTGCCTATCAACCTTCTTGGTATCTTAATTTTGTTTAGCAGTGGTAATTCATTTTTTATCCTATTCTATTTTTGTACCAAATCTCCAAATACTTCCTCATCCCAATCAATTTTTGATTTCCAAAGTTCCTGCATAATTACTTTTGTAGTACCTGTTACTGGATTGACCAGACCCAAAGGATCGAATAGTTTGGATATGTCTGATAAAATATTTCTTTTGTTGCACTATTTTTGCATTCCCAATTACATTTAATTGAAAAATGATCTGTTTCTGGCACCCAGTATACCCCTAATGCGTTAATTGTGTCTGCTTGCCTTCTTTCAAATTCTAAGCACATGCCTCTATCGGCTTCGGGAATAGATTTGAGAATTTCCGAAGCATTTGAACACCATTTTCTAAAGTGAAACCCTCTTTCTTTTAAGGTTTTTGACAGGTGGTCTTTTAAAATTAGAGAATTTTTAATAGAGTCAGCGCCTGTCATCAGATCATCCATATAGAAGTCCTCTTTTATTAGTTCTGCTACTGTTGGTAATTTTTCTTTTATTTCTTCAGCAGCGACTTGAAGGCACTTAGCTGCCAAATATGAAGCAGTAGCAGTGCCGTATGTCACTGTCTTAAGTGCATAAGTTTTTAACTCCTCCCGAGGATCCCATCGCCATAAAATCAATTCATAATTTTGATGCTCTTTATTTACCCAAATTTGCCTGTACATCTTTTCAATATCCGCTGAAATGGCATAATTATGCTTTTGGAATCTAAGTAGCATATTGAAAAGATCCTCTTGTAACCTTGGACCAGTGTGTAACATATCATTCAGTGATAAGTTGGTGGATGTCTTACAGGATCAGTATTTATTTCCTCTAATTCCCAGAACCTTCTAATTTGTGCATCTAATCCATCGGATACCGAAGTAACTGTAGCACAAAGTTTGGGTATATGGCTAAAGAGGGTTCTTCCGTTAGCAATCCATCCAAATAATGAATTTTGTAATCTAATTTGACCTTCATTTAAATTAGCAGTGCGTTCAATATGAATGTCATAAATATTTCGATTCCCAAAAGCATATCAATTCCTTTTGGGATGTTAAACTGGGGATCAGCTAACTGTAATTTTGGAACCGACTCTCCAATATCTATCTTTTGTGTCGGTATTTCCGATACAATTTTTTTTATCACCAATACTTCAATATTTGTTTTATAAGTTGATGTTTTAGATGTGAGATTAATTGGTATCATCTCATCTACCTGTGCGGTGTTACCTGACATACCTTCGATAGTTATTTGAGTTTTTTTTTTACTTTTAACCCAAGTTTGTTTTTCATGTCCTTGGTCAAAAAATTAACTTGCGAACCGCTGTCAAGTAACGCTCTGCAATCATGCCAGATTCCCTTTTTATCTTGAACCTGTACAATAGCTGTGGCAAGAAGAACATATTTCTTTTCACCATTTTCCTGCTTTTTGGCGGTAGCACTTTTATTTATAACTTTTGCATCTTCTTTATGCAAAAGAATATGGTGATTTTTACCGCAATTTGAGCAAGTTTTTTTGCAATTAGTCAACATTTTGAATTAATAACACTTAAATAAAGTGTTAAATATCTTGCAACCCATTATAAATTTTCCCTTCTCAAATGTTCCTTCATTGCATTTTAGCAGATGCTCTTGGCCTTCTTCCAAAGCGTATCGCTCATGCCCGATAAATTTAATTAGGGGTTCAGTATTTTGCATTTCTTTGGGGTTATGCAGAGATTTCTCATATTTTGACCTTAAATTCATATTTAGTTTTCTGACTAAAATGAAATTAATTATGCCTTTTGCAATTGCATCGGCAGTCAAGTCCATTGCATTTATTGCTTGCAAGTTTTATTGAACCGTATCTAATAGTGTTTTTACACTTACAGCCGTTTCGCTTGCAATCGGAACATCAATTAAATTTTTCAAATGAATTTCAAAAACTGCTCTTTCATTTGAGAACTTATTGTCCAGCAGCGACCATGCAAGTTTATAGTTCGCCTCTGTTGGCGCCAGACTTGCTATGGTAGCTGCTGCGTCCCCTTCAATTTTTGTTTTTAGTACGCACATTTTTGTGCGTCTGGAATTCTCGCAGAGCCAATCAATTTATGAAATAGCTCCTTGAAAGTTTTCCATTCTTCGTATTTCCCTGAAAACGACGGAATGTCTATTTTAGGAAGCACAAAAGGCAGATTTTTGCTTCTTGATGTGGAAGCTAGTTCTTCATACATTTCATTAAGTGTATAGAACATATCTGTCAGCTCGTCGTCTTCATTATATTCGAGATACTCGAAAAAGACTTCTTGATCTTTATTTTTAATTAGACGGACTTCGGATATGGGCTCATTCCCGGTTCTAAATCTATTTAAAACCCCTTCATACCCGCTTAATATAAAGCGAAATTTTCGGCTAACCGAAAGTCCTATTTTCCCTGTGATACTTTCTGTTTATCTATGGGAGTGGTCTGGCACTGGAGGTGCTATCCTTTTGATAGCCCCCTGAGGATTATTTCCTGAATCTATAAGGTTAAGTAGGGTTTTTTTTTGGTTTTTTTTTAACGTTCTCTCTTACCTTATCTCCGTATTGGTTTTTAAAGTACAAGCTGTTTTCCATGCTGGGTAAATAAGCTTTCAATGTTTTATCATTGGCTTCAAATACCTCAGCAATGCCTTCAGCTGTCTTCTTCCATTCCTGAATTTCCTCGTGACTGGCCGTCGATGTCTTTGCCGTCGCGTTATTATAAAGCGTTACCAGGGACTCTCCCAAACGCTCCTGTGATTTTAACAGCTCTTGTGATTTTACTAGCTCCTGTGCCATTATATTATTTATTTATTTTTTTTTTTATTACACAATTTTTATAATTATCACTTCGCGTTTCGTGATTTGAATTTTATTTTTTAATTAAAAATTTTTTTCACAATTTTTTCCACGTGAACAAAACTAGGGGTCACCCATAATTAATTTGGTAATAACAAAATTTATATAAACGGCAAGCGGTGGAATAATAATCACGTACACTAAAATAATAAGACGACGACGTTGTTTCGAACACAGACTACTGCCGAATTGCTTCGGCAGGTTTATTGAAAACTTCTAAATTATCTTACAGCTAGATATTATTATTGTTATCCTACCTAGGACATTATCTAGTTACACATTTACTGCTACAAATGCGTCTAGACTCATTATCCTATCAGTTCGGAGAACTCTTATCGCGGACGGTTTTTTACAGTCACTATGGGTGCCGCGTACATGTCTTTTCACGTGTTTACATATCTTCGCGATAAGAATAATCCTTGGTTATCTTAACATTGTAAGATTGAACATCCTGGCCCCTGTTAAAAGGCTGGGCTTTTAAGAATGGTTATACATGTATATGTTTAAAATTAAAATTTTTTTTATATTATTAAATAGTCTAATTTAATAATTGAAACAATTAATTATTAAGATTATATACCCTGGCCACTGTTGAAAGGATGGCCTTTCAAAAAAAATCATTTTGTTCTAATTAAGGAATAAAATCTTTTGTTTTCATTGTTATACATAATAATTTGAATTAAATTGGAAGATTTTACCGCCTGGTCCTTTTTGGCCATTGTATTATATTTAAAAAAAATAGCAGTTTAAACATATGAGCCCAAGTATTTTTTATTTTTTTTTTAAGGATAATATTTAGATTTGAATACGAACATATTGATTTTTTTCTATTATCTTATGTGTGGTAAAGCTATCGTAGCAGGCAGAAATGGGGCAGGTAGCTGACAAACTCGTTTAAACAAAATGAAGACAACCACGGCGATTCCAAAGAGTAGTAGTCCGGTCGTCATGCTGATGCCGTAGTGGGCTACGTTATGCAGGTCCAGGTCGATAGGGAAGCCTAAGATGTGGGTTTGTCGTGGAATATCAGGTATATTAAAAGATTTTAGTTCGCCTTCTACCTTAATATGATTAACCGCAGGTAATTGGATTGATAAGTTCACTTTAGGTACCCAAAACTTTACATTAGTTGTCACGTCATCATATGTCCACAGATTGACTTCCTCGGAATGTAAGTAGCATTCAGGGTCAAGCTGAAGAATGCCTTGTCCCGATAATTTTATAGCATTTAGTTTGTTTTTGCAAAAAACATCTGCAGCAATCTCCGACGGTATTGAATAGAGCCATGAGTTTGGCTTGATGAGTTGAGCCCAGAAGTTTTGCGGTTGCCTAATGTCGATAAAGCATGTTGTTGGTAATGTTGTCTTTTTAAGTAGCAGCAATACCTCACAGCTGGTTGAGGCTCTAACGTTGTATAACGGATGGTGTTGCGGGCAGAGAATTAAGTCTTCCATCTTATTGCACTGATCCCATTTTTCGTCCGTTATTTCGTAGTATACTGTTCGTTCGTCATCCATTAGAATATGCTTATATTCCAACTTAATGCTCACAAAACGATTGGTGTGCATAATCGGAAGTGGGTAGATTTTATAAGCTCTTAGTTTTTTGTTATTTATCAAGGGAATTTTTATATTAAACAAAATTGCGGAGCTCATTGTTCGAGACGTTATTGTCGCCATTTTCTGAATTCCAATTGGGTCCATGACTGGTAGTTGGACTCCTTCCGGCATATGTAGAGCAATTTGCTGAAGCTTTTGCTGGAACTCGTCGATCGGCATCAGAGTTTAAAAAAAATTACCGTTCGTGTTCAAGATAACGGAAATGATATTATGCTGAAGATGCTCAAAGGCGTCCATCCCCATGGAGAGTGTTTCGATAGCGGCGAGAAACTCATCAAAACTGATTTGTTTGTCTAAACTATCAGCCAATGTATACATTGTTTGGTTGATGGTTTGAAAATTCTTCCAGATCACGTCATTCTGCTTTTTTTATCATGTTGGCTGTGGCATCTTGGATTGAGGATTGATTTTGTACCAGGTCGAGGAAATAATCTTCGTTGCTCCTGCTTTGCTTAACCTTTCTTAGTAGGCTATCGGCTTGTTCTTCGTCCATTAACCCAAATACAGAATTATACACCATACCCATAAAGGGCAAAAGAGATCTTCGCTTGCGTAGTTTCTTTCTTATCTGGTTTTAATTTATTATATTGTCATTATGACGAATTCTTTCTAGCTTACTTGCTAGTAGCGTCAACATAGATTTCGTACTCATATCATTGGGTTTATTTTTTATGTCGAGCACTATTGACCACGATGCTTCGACGCGGTATTTAAAAGCCCAATTGTCATCCAAATCCACGTGAACTATTATATTAAACGATGATCTTGTCAGTCCTACAATACCTTAATTTTCGGAGAATATTCCTGCGTTATTGTTGATTGGTTCTACTTTCTGAGACATTACATTATTAAAAATACTTAGATAAGTTAATATATATATAAACATATTTTTGTTCTTAAAATTTTTTCTTGTTTGTGGCTCATATGTTATTATATTATATATATTATAGTATTTCGTATTCATTATTCATTTTTATTTTCAAATTGCGCTGCATTGGCACATACAATATTTGATATTTGAATTTTCTCCTCGATAGGAAAAGGACAAACTCCATTACTGGTCATTACCTCTACCATTCTGCAAAGCCCATCTTTTCCTATAATGGGCTTTGTCACCCTGCCCCTTTTCCACGTGGCTTGGGCAAAATTTTCTTCTTTTATTAACGCATTTGGGTTAATTTGAATCGCATTAACTTTGTGCGAAACAAAGGTTTTGAGGGTTGCTGGATCGAGCTTAAGCCAACTAAGTAAAATTTTGGAATCCGAATATAAATAAATTTCACCCATTTTAATATTCATAACATCTCTCACTTTGTTTGTTAATTCAGCCAGTAATACAGCGGCGCATAGTTCTAATCTTTTGAGGGACACAATTTTTGTTGGAGCTACTCTTGATTTTGGTGCTGCAATATTTATGAAGATTTCTCCATTAATGCTAATGGTCTTAATGTAAACCACCGCCCCATAAGCTTTAATCAATGCATCACTGAACCCATGGAGCTCTATTCTGCTTGCATCATTGCCTATCAACCTTCTTGGTATCTTAATTTTGTTTAGCAGTGGTAATTCATTTTTTATCCTATTCTATTTTTGTACCAAATCTCCAAATACTTCCTCATCCCAATCAATTTTTGATTTCCAAAGTTCCTGCATAATTACTTTTGTAGTACCTGTTACTGGATTGACCAGACCCAAAGGATCGAATAGTTTGGATATGTCTGATAAAATATTTCTTTTGTTGCACTATTTTTGCATTCCCAATTACTTTTAATTGAAAAATGATCTGTTTCTGGCACCCAGTATACCCCTAATGCGTTAATTGTGTCTGCTTGCCTTCTTTCAAATTCTAAGCACATGCCTCTATCGGCTTCGGGAATAGATTTGAGAATTTTTGAAGCATTTGAACACCATTTTCTTAAGTGAAACCCTCTTTCTTTTAAGGTTTTTGACAGGTGGTCTTTTAAAATAAGAGAATTTTTAATAGAGTCAGCGCCTGTCATCAGATCATCCATATAGAAGTCCTCTTTTATTAGTTCTGCTACTGTTGGTAATTTTTCTTTTATTTCTTCAGCAGCGACTTGAAGGCACTTAACTGCCAAATATGAAGCAGTAGCAGTGCTGTATGTCACTGTCTTAAGTGCATAAGTTTTTAACTCCTCCCGAGGATCCCATCGCCATAAAATCAATTCATAATTTTGATGCTCTTTATTTACCCAAATTATGCTTTTGGAATCTAAGTAGCATATTGAAAAGATCCTCTTGTAACCTTGGCCCAGTGTGTAACATATTATTCAGTGATAAGTTGGTGGATGTCTTACAGGATCAGTATTTATTTCCTCTAATTCCCAGAACATTCTAATTTGTGCATCTAATCCATCGGATACCGAAGTAACTGTAGCACAAAGTTTGGGTATATGGCTAAAGAGGGTTCTTCCGTTAGCAATCCATCCAAATAATGAATTTTGTAATCTAATTTGACCTTCATTTAAATTAGCAGTGCGTTCAATATGAATGTCATAAATATTTCGATTCCCAAAAGCATATCAATTCCTTTTGGGATGTTAAACTG
Organism: Drosophila longiperda; assembly: GCA_035042125.1. NCBI lineage: Eukaryota > Metazoa > Arthropoda > Insecta > Diptera > Drosophilidae > Drosophila > Drosophila longiperda. Next base: position 24,713 of record JAWNLV010000180.1, read on the forward strand.
GGGATCAGCTAACTGTAATTTTGGAACCGACTCTCCAATATCTATCTTTTGTGTCGGTATTTCCGATACAATTTTTTTTATCACCAATACTTCAATATTTGTTTTATAAGTTGATGTTTTAGATGTGAGATTAATTGGTATCATCTCATCTACCTGTGCGGTGTTACCTGACATACCTTCGATAGTTATTTGAGTTTTTTTTTACTTTTAACCCAAGTTTGTTTTTCATGTCCTTGGTCAAAAAATTAACTTGCGAACCGCTGTCAAGTAACGCTCTGCAATCATGCCAGATTCCCTTTTTATCTTGAACCTGTACAATAGCTGTGGCAAGAAGAACATATTTCTTTTCACAATTTTCCTGCTTTTTGGCGGTAGCACTTTTATTTATAACTTTTGCATCTTCTTTATGCAAAAGAATATGGTGATTTTTACCGCAATTTGAGCAAGTTTTTTTGCAATTAGTCAACATTTTGAATTAATAACACTTAAATAAAGTGTTAAATATCTTGCAACCCATTATAAATTTTTCCTTCTCAAATGTTCCCTCATTGCATTTTAGCAGATGCTCTTGGCCTTCTTCCAAAGCGTATCGCTCATGCCCGATAAATTTAATTAGGGGTTCAGTATTTTGCATTTCTTTGGGGTAATGCAGAGATTTCTCATATTTTGACCTTAAATTCATATTTAGTTTTCTGACTTAAATGAAATTAATTATGCCTTTTGCAATTGCATCGGCAGTCAAGTCCATTGCATCTATTGCTTGCAAGTTTTATTGAACCGTATCTAATAGTGTTTTTACACTTACAGCCGTTTCGCTTGCAATCGGAACATCAATTAAATTTTTCAAATGAATTTCAAAAACTGCTCTTTCATTTGAGAACTTATTGTCCAGCAGCGACCATGCAAGTTTATAGTTCGCCTCTGTTGGCGCCAGACTTGCTATGGTAGCTGCTGCGTCCCCTTCAATTTTTGTTTTTAGTACGCACATTTTTGTGCGTCTGGAATTCTCGCAGAGCCAATCAATTTATGAAATAGCTCCTTGAAAGTTTTCCATTCTTCGTATTTCCCTGAAAACGACGGAATGTCTATTTTAGGAAGCACAAAAGGCAGATTTTTGCTTCTTGATGTGGAAGCTAGTTCTTCATACATTTCATTAAGTGTATAGAACATATCTGTCAGCTCGTCGTCTTCATTATATTCGAGATACTCGAAAAAGACTTCTTGATCTTTATTTTTAATTAGACGGACTTCGGATATGGGCTCATTCCCGGTTCTAAATCTATTTAAAACCCCTTCATACCCGCTTAATATAAAGCAAAATTTTCGGCTAACCGAAAGTCCTATTTTCCCTGTGCTACTTTCTGTTTTGCTATGGGAGTGGTCTGGCACTGGAGGT
>JAWNLV010000182.1:0-47500 GCA_035042125.1 Drosophila longiperda
TTACACATTAGTATATATATATATATATATATATATATATATATATTTATAAATAACAAATAAATATATGTATATATATTTATATATATATATATATATATATATATATGTATAAACAATGAACAACTGTCAGTTATTTGCCATATTTATTTGCGCTTTTTCGTACCATATTCTTTAGTTTTATTCTTTTTTCAGAGTTGCTGCTGTTTTCAATATGCAGCGTGTTGTTAAAAGCCTGACTGTGTGTGTGTGTGTGTGTGTGTGTGTATGTGTGTGTGTATGTGTGTGAGGTTAGCTATTACGAAAAGAGTGCATAACGTTAACTGTAATTCATGAGAGCGTTGCAAAAGTCTTAAGTTTAAAACGTATGATAACAATGAGAAATTCGATATCATTAGGCAGCCACAATTAATTTTTTCTTTGCCATCGAAAATAATAATTAAGTATAGGAATAAATGTGTGTATGTTGTGTGTGTGTTGTGTGTGTGTTGTGTGTGTGTTGTGTGTGTGTTGTGTGTGTGTTGTGTTCATCCAGAAACAACTACATATATGCCAACAGATCTTGGGGTGGGGGGGAGGGGTTTGGTTGGTTGGTAGGGCTAGGACTAATACGGTAGAGTTTGGTATTTGAAAAATGAGATGTTTAAATAATATGAAAAAGTACTAGAATAAACTGGCATAGTTGGTTGGATTTACGGTTCATGTTATTTAGTTTGTTGGTTGGTTATTTGCTTGTTGTTGCCCTGTATTTTCAACGTTTGTTAATGGTGGGCTTGAAATTGCAGGACAGCATCTCCTCCTTGGCCAATTTGGCCCGATATTCGGCCATCATATCGCGACACTGGATGGATATTTCGAGCAGTGTCGAGAACATTGTCTCGCCCCGCTTACAATACGCATCCTGATCGTAATCGACATAATTGGTTAAATCATACAGCGTCTTCGATTCGGCCAAGAAATTCTCGAGAGTTGCATTCACACTGCGATGATATTCGACGACCATCTCCTCGGTCTGTTGCAGATCATCGATTGCCTGATGTTGCACAATTAGCTCGGCCGACATATCATGTTCCTGCCACATGCATAGAGAAAGAGAGTACTGTTATTATACATGTATATATATATATATATATATATTATTATTATTACTCTTATTATTATTATTAATATTATTATTATTATTACTATTACTATTACTATTACTATTATTATTATTATTATTATTATTATTATTATTATTATTATTATTATTATTATTATTATTATTATTATTATTATTATTATTATTATTATTATTATTATTATTATGATTATTATTATTATTATTATTTTCTATATTTTATTATTATCCTCATTATAACCTATTTTTAAATCGCTTAATTTACTAATACCGAATTATAATTTAATTAGTTTCTAATATGACATTCATTCATTCAAGAATTAAATTGAATTATTATGCAATTCAAATCTATTGGCTAATTCTTTGAGTAACTTATTAGAGTTGTTATTAATATGGATATGGAAATATATATTTATTGGCAACATTTGTACTTACGCTCAGCGAACTTAGTAAGTCCATGTTGGCGGCATTGCCGTTCTTATTATTGTTGTTGTTGTTATTGTGGCCGCGCTGCAGCGATTGATGAAGATGATGAATGTCGCCAACTTCCTGTTCAGTCAATTGCTGTTCCTCCTCCGCGTCATCGTCCATGATCTCGATGACATCGCCATCGCCATGTCCAATCTCCTGTACATCCTTGACGACCAGCTCCTTGACACGATCCGCATAGCGTAGCGTGTTCAATGTATGTTCAACACTGCTCAATCCGGGCGAGATCATCGCAATCATGCAAGTCTTACTCTTCTCACCAATAAACGAGTCGCGCAGCACCTGCGTCAATTTGGATACACGGAATGGTAAATGTGCCGATTGTTTGCCCAATGCACGAATGCACTCCTTTAAGGCCAACAGTGATTTATTGATCTCGGCACCCTCCATGCGTGTCTGCCTATCCGCCGAGGATGTGTCCACGCCCCGCTCATTGCCAGCCAAATCAATAAATGAGAATTTTCCATGAATTTTGCTGCTGCCCATCGGTCGCAATACAATTTGAAATACGGCATGTGATCGCGATGAATTTGAATTGGCCGATGTTTGGCCAGAGGTACGCGCTGCATTGCCATGCTGAATGAGCTTGAGGACCTCCTCGACACCATCGACGACGCGCTCGGTGAGGCCAACGACCTGCACCTGTTGCTTGCCATCCTCGAGGACGCGCAACTTTTGCTTGTCGGCCAACAAATCAAACACCTAAAAAAAAAAGAACCAATTCGATTTAGTACTGAATGAATATGTATATATATATAAATATATATATATATATATATATCTCACCTTGCCGCTGTAAATCTCAAAGAAACTGGCGGAAACAACCAGGTTTAGGGAGCGATATCGTGGCCCATTGAGCAGCACAAATACATCCTTGGCGGCCATAGCATAGATGCCGTTCTTGCAGTCCTGCACCTTACCGTTAAATTCACCGCCCATTGTGTGCGTCTTGCCCGACCCCGTCTGTCCATAGGCAAAGCACGTGGCCATGCCGCCTTCAAAGATGGTCTTCACCAGCGGCTTGGCGGTGTACCTGTGTTGAGAAACGGATTCAGATTCGATTAGAAAGGAAAAATTAAACGCATTTTGCAGTTAAAGTTCACAATACATATTAGCAGGCTGTAATTATTAAATAAAAAAAATATTATTAAAAAAAAAAATCATTTATCACAATTTTCAATGTATTTAATAAATTTCATGAAAAATTCAGATTTTTCACATAACAATTTTAATCTCAGTTAATCATAAAAATTTCTAAAATATTGGACTGATATATTTATATCTATTCCGACGTTTTTAAAATTGTCAAATTGGTTTAGCTATGTGTAACGGATTCCGATTCTGAATCGGATTAGAAGGAACAAAGCACATTTACAGTTAATGAATAGTATACCCAGCTGAACTTTTCAGACGCTTTTCAAGTTGATTGAAATTTGGGCGATTGACTCTCTAATTGATCAATTAACTGATAATTGATGTCGTTTATGTAACCAATATAGTCATTTTGATCTTTAATAACAAGAAAGATCGCTGTATAATCATTGTGAATATTTATAGAACTTAACGTTTTATTAATCTTAAAAAAAATCTTAACGTTAAATGACGTACAATCATATAAATAGTCTGTTATTTCATACTCAGGTTAAGATTGTTCTTAGTAACAAAAACAAACCAGCTCACACATTGCGAAAATTGAATGGTAGAAGAAAGAGGAGGAAGCAGATAGAACGATAAGTAGAGTTGCTTATCAGAATCGATGATTAAATTTCTCTGAACTTGGCGCAGCAGTTTTAATGCCATTGACTCATGCGCAGTAAAGCCGGAAGGAAGACGTTGAATTAGATAAATATGAGCAAAAAACGGGGATAGCGATAAGAAGAAGGTTGTCGAAAGCAAAACGAAACAAAACGAAGCGTCAGATATCCAAAAAAGAACACAGCAGCGACCGGGAAAAAAATATATACCAATAATAAGTCGCTTTAATTCCGTGCAATGACAAATGCTGCTGACGTCGACTTTGACGTCGCTGCCAATAACAACAACGGTTACTATTTAAAACAAGCAGCGTTTTTTTTCTTGTTTGCAAAAAAAGAAAAATGTAACGAGACCGAATAATGACCGAAGTTTCCATACACTTCCATAACGAAATGTGATTGCCAAATACTTATTACTTGGCGTTTGTAACTAACCAAGAAAATATCTACATAAGAATGTCCATGTTAACGAGTTTTAATAAGTGCTACACACTTGGAGAAAAATAAAAACAAATACAAAAATTAAAAAAGCCGTGACAAGGGTATCGAAATAATGGCTTGAGCAATGCCTCTGGTAATTTCACTGAGGCGAACTCGAAAAACTAAACGAGATGAAACACAAAATAAACGAAAAGATGGCAAAAGACAGACAGAAAATATATATACACACACTAACAGAAATCGAACAACTACAACAACAACATTTTTAGTCATACAGCAGCAGCACAAATAAAAACAACAACAAAGGAAAATCTTGGCTATTTCGGGAGCGAATGCTTTTAAGCCTGCGCACAATGTTGGAAAGTTGTATGTGTGAGTCAGTGTTAGCGAAGCTAAAGCGCATTTCGTTCGTCGCCAACGCAACACAGCAGCAGCAGCGACAGCAACAATAACAAGAAAAGTGCACAGCTGTTTGCATATGCATATGTTTCTGTATATATATATATATATATATATGTATGTATATATAAGTATATGTATGTAAATATAAGTATATGTGTGTATTTCATTTAAGCTGCGTTTCTTAAAAGTTTTCTCCTCAAATAATTATAAGCTTTTCTTAGGTTTTCAACTTAAAATTGATGTATTCCTATCAGATTTCGATTTCATAGTCACTAAATGTTGGCACCTACTTAAAGTAAGCTAGTATTTGTGCTAAATAATTTGCTTTAATCATGTTTAATCATGTCAATTAACACTTAGATAAGATCACAGAACAGATCATATGACAAGATTGTTAGTTTAAAAGTATCCGCTACGCTTGATTGATATTGATATTGATCTACTATTGCTAATGCTACAAAATTTAACCCATCAATAACAGATGCAATCTAAAAAGTATTTCTATAAGAAAATAAATGGAAAATCTGTATCTTCAAACGACTTTTTGTAATATGCGATGTATATAATAAGTGGTCATCAAATAAATTTAGTTTTAAAATATGCTTTAAACATAAAAGTGCTTTAAGTTCAACCTTATTTCTAACAATTTGAACTACAAATGACCCATGCCACAAGGCCAATGTTTGGAGTTTGTTTAAAAAGAGTATGATAAGCACATTCGATTCTGATAAATATATATGTATATATATATATATATTTATATATTTAGCAGTCTAAAAATAATTAGTAATATCAGTTCGTTGGAGATGTACTCACTTGTAGACCATTGCATTGTCGCATGTGTCGTTGAATGCATAATCAAAGCGAAATTTGTGATTCTCGAGGAATTTGGTTAGATCGACTTTGTTGCGCGGCTCATGGACCATGAGCATATTCTTGCGCGGCACTGAAATGACATCAATCTCCTTGCGATTGATCTCCTTCCGGCTAAGCGGACGCTTGCGCACACACACAGCAATCTGGTGGTCATCAACGACCTGGCCATCCAGAAGGGGGACAAACTCCAGCGTATTTTGATATTCACGTATCATTTGCGCAGTTTCCCAATTGGGATTGCCGGGATCCTGATTCATGAGTGCCACCTTCTCCTCCTTCATCTCGGCCTGGCGGGCACGCCGCTTCTCGCGATTCTCCTTGAGGCGTTCCACCTCCTTCAAAGCATGCGAACGTCGTGCCCCAGCTGCAGCTGCTGCTTGTGAATTATTTGAATTATTTGTGCTGGCTGCGGCAGCCGCTGCTGCTGTTGCTGCTGCGGCTGCATTCATTGTTGCCACCGATGATGAAGCTGCCGATGCTGCTGCTGTCGTTACTATCGAACTGTTGTTGGGCACTGCGGATGCAATACGCGTCTGCTGTGCATTGATATTCGCCTGCGAGGTGATCGTATAACGTGGACGAGCCATGCCCAATCCTCCGTTGTTGCTGTTGGTGGTGCTGTTGATGTTGTTGGTGGTCATGTTGCCAACGCTCTGACTGTTGCCCAACGGTGGCTGCTGCTGTTGTTCACTGATTTTATTCCATGGTATGCTGGTCATGGTCATGCGCGTGCCAGCGCCGGCACCTCCTCCTCCACTGATGGCGGATTGCGTGGGATTGCGTGATAGATTTATGGGCGCTGTTGCTGACACTTTTTTGGACTCGGCTGTTGCAGCAGCATTGTGCAAGGGTCGCTGCTGCTGTTGTTGCTGCGGCTGTTGATCATTGTTGGGCGCCAGATCGGGATTTAGGGAGAGTATCGCGTCCAGTTCGACCTCCTTGCCTTTGGTCTCGCCACGTTCATACCACTCGACAGTGATGCAAAGTGCGGATGGATTCAGTTTGGATACAACGGCACCATGGATCCTGCCATCGGTGCGTTTGATCTTAACGTTCTGACCAATATTAATCGTATCCATTATTCGCTTGCTTTATTATGCAAATACTTGCCAACGCTGGCCAGAGTCTATCTCTCTCTCGCTCTGCGCGTGTCTCTACTGCTCAGTATCCTGGTGATCCTGATCTCCGCCAAAAATTCTTCTCCGTGTTGTTGTGTATTTATATCCGCAGCTGTTTGGATGAAAAGAAAACAAACCAAATTTATTAAAATTTCCAAAAATATATGCTTCGCCAAAAATCGAATTAAAATTACTACTAACTGTTTTATATATTTATATTTTGAAAGGCGGAGGTTTGTTCTCGTTACACGTTTGATTAATAAATGAATTGTGCTAGCCACAAAAATGTAAACCTAAATAAAAAAAATACTAGCTGTCAGTGCAATCGACGCTTACTCACATCACACTCAAACACAAAAAAAAAAAACATATATATATATTTATATGTTGTGTTGGTTTCCAACAAAAAAAAAATCACAAATAACAACGGTCGAAACGACAGAGAGCGAGACAGCAATAGCACAAAATGGCTGGCGTTCAAGTTGCTGTCGCTGCTACGGAATGACGACGACTGGCTTTGGCTTCTTCTATGTCGAGGTCGCGAAATACAAAAAACCAAAAAAAAAATCTAAAACACAGTAAAACACTTACTAACGGCGTCGCTCAGAGCGTGTTTTTGCGTGTGTGTGTGTGTGTGTAAATTTAAATCACCAACTGTCGTTTGGCGCTATCGATAACACAATTTCTTCAAAATACCCGTACATTTATTTATAAAAAGCTGAAGCGACGCCGCTCGCAACGCTTTTCCCAATTGTGATTTTGTGCGCCGTTTTTTTGTTTTTTGCATGCATGCATCGACAGTGACGCGCTGTGCAACACTGTTTCGCGTATGCGGCACATAGCGACAGTCACAAAACTCACACACACTCACATACATATGTTACATGAACACACACAGTCTAAAATGCACAAGCAAACATGTATATATGCTTGTGCATATAAGGTGTGTGTAAAAGTGTCAAAAACAGTGCTAATCAATGCCAGCAAGCTTTACGTTGTTAATTACATACACACACACAGATGAAAACACTTGCATATGTTTGTTACGCTGCTGTTACGCTTTACGTCATGCAGTGGCTGACGGCTTTGGCTCCCACATAGAAACACACACACACATGCAAACATATGCACAGGCTGGCAGGCATAGACATTTGCCATTTGTATCGTAGGCATGAAGGCTTTTACACACACACACATAAACTCATATGGATATGCACATGCGGAAATGTAATTGGGAATTTTTACAAATTTCTGCTGCTGCAGGCAGTCAAAATAAATACGTGTAATTTAGGCTCACCTCGACTCGAACACTCGATGATTTAAACACTCGCGCTGCTCACTATTCCAACTATTTGATAGCACAATACATACAATTACTAAATAATACAATTTTATATATATATTTTTTTGTTTGAATATTTTTGGAATTAAATCACAACTAGTTATCACAAGAGTGTGTTCGAAATGAAATTTACAAAGCGACCAGATGTCAACAACACAATTTTAGTTCAGAGTTTGCTTCGCCATTGTATTTCTTTTTTTTTTTTGACTGCCACTGCCAGTCAGGGCAGTACGCGCTTTACAGCACTGCGTGCAAACACTATGCCGGCCGCCGTTGGCGACGCTTCATATTTGAAATGAATTTGCGAATTTGTGTTTAGCTCACAAAAATTGCATTGAATAGCAGACGTTGTGTTTAATTTACCAGGCACTATAATAACATTAAAATTTACAGAGGCTAACGCTAATTAGTGCAATGAGCTCAAAGCAAAACAGCTGCTTTACTCAGAAATACATTTGGTATTTTCCCATAAAAGTACATAGCAAAATAAATATACCGATAGATCGATAACAGAGCACATCTGACAAACCCTGTGTGTTCGTGTGCGTGTTTGTGTTTGTGGTGGTTGCACTAAATTTGTTTGTGCGTAGAAGAAAAAAAGAAAAAAGAAAGACAAAAAAAAAGAACAATTTGCAAAAGAGAATTTGGTAAGTTCATTCAAACAATATGTGAATATATATATATATATCAATCAGAATTATGCGGCAGGCAGGCAGAATGGACATCATGGACATACAGGCTGTCGAATCGAAGCTCAGTGACGTCACAGTGACACCAATACCCCGCTCGCAAGTACAAAACTTCTATAATTATCAGCAGCAGCGCGAGCAGCGCGAACAGCAGCCCCAAATCCAAATATCCGCCATACATCATTCACGAGGCAGCAACAATTCGACAAACAACAGCAGCAACACCGGCAGCAACATCAACAACAATAATAATAGTAACAATAATAACATGGTCGCTACTGATTATGCGACAAATAGCAGTAACAACAGCGGTTTAGGTGTTGGCGGCGGAGGTGGAAGTAAGCGTGACCGGAACAGCGTTACACAGAGCAGCGCCGCAGCGACAGCAGCGGCAGCAGCCGCCGTGGCCGCCCTGCAATACTCACCACAATTTCTGCAGGCACAGCTGGCGCTGCTCCAAAAGCAATCGAATACAACGGCAACACCGTCATCGGCATCAGCAGCGGCTGCTGCAGCAGCGGCAGCTTTGTCGCTGGCCAACATTGCGGCCGCATCGAATGGTGGACGCAACAGCATCAACATCAACAGCATCAGCAACATGAACAACAATAGCAACATTAACAGCAGCAGCAGCAATCTTGGCTTAAATCTCACACAATCGCAGCTAAAGTACCCGCCACCGTCAACATCCCCGGCGATCGTCACAACACAAACATCGGCGAATATAACAACGCCACTGACCTCCACTGCCAATCTGCCAACAGTTGGCAGTCTGTCCGTTGGCAACGGTTTGACCAAATATGCTCAACTCTTGGCCGTCATTGAGGAGATGGGCCGTGATATACGGCCAACTTATACGGGATCGCGCAGCTCGACGGAGCGACTGAAGCGTGGCATTGTCCATGCACGTATCCTGGTCCGTGAGTGTCTCATGGAAACGGAGCGTGCAGCGCGCCAATGAGAGGAGGAGTGCGGCATGCCGCATCTAAAATCGCCAGATTAAGCTCTACTCTCCATCTCTCCATTATCAGGTTGCTTGGTGAATGTTAATGTTGCATTTAAGTCGAAACTTCAATTTTCAAATTGCTTTCTTCTTGTTTTGTACTTGATTGATATGGTTGATATATCCATTGGTCCCTTTCGGCTTATGATGTCTCCGCCTCATTATTCGGACACCAATTCTTTATCGTTCTTCCATATGTCTATAACTATTTGCAGGCTGACAACACATACAAATCAGAAAAGCCGTTCTTAATTTATACAATTTTTAAATAGGTCTCATTTTACTATACAACAAGCCAAAGCAAAGATTTGATGATTTTGCTTCATTTATATATAATTTAACTTTTATTTTTAAAATTTACTTATAATTTTTTCTGGTGTGTGTTTTCGGTCGAATAAAACATAAATGCCACAATATATATATAATTGCATGTCTAATTACGGTATTTGATTTAGAAAATATAATTCTTTATTCATCAAAACGCGTCTGTTCAGTTTGGTGTACAAAATGTAACTCTTCTTATGCTACTGGTTTAATCAATAATGTAACCTCGCATTTGCGTCTTATTTTATTATTTACAGTAAAATTGTTTATGCTAGAATATGCCGTTAGGTTTGATTGCTTATGCTGATAATGAATAAGAGATCCGCGCGTGGCGCCGGCGTTGTCGCCGTGAGTGTGGACATGAGAGATATGCATGGTCTGGATATGTCACTTCCCCATCCCTTAGAAATTGGCTTGTCCTCAAGCGTTAAGTGTAGGGTACATCTCTAAGTCGGCGTTTTTCACGGTTGCTTCGTCTTCATTTTCGATGGTTGGTGTCGTTGCTGCATCATTCTTATGTTTGATTATTATTCGTTTTGGTAAATTTTTGCATTTGAACAAAGAATAGCTTATAATTACTATTGACAATATTTTCACTAATGTTAAGCTTATGATTAACAGGGTATTATTAGTTCTTGTATGTACTCTTATGAGTTCTTTAGTTTGTATGAATGCTAACGGCTCTGTTTTAGTTATATTATTACTTATATAAAGTGAGTGTGGACATGAAAGATCTGGATATGTCACTATATATATATATAGGATCGTAAATCTGTCCAATATTTAAGCAATAGCTGTATGATTCATAGTTTAAATGTTATAGCTGTATTCTAGTTGATCCATCGCGATACATTATAGACATATATCCCTCCCTTTTTCATTGGAAGCGTACTTAATTGCCACATTCTACTTTCACCATACACCACACATAAGAGGCGAGTGTCGACGTTCACTTTCAACTAAATTGTGCTTTCATTTATTTATTAACCTAACAACTTTATGTTTTTTTATAAATTAAGCAATAGCGTATTGTATTTTCAGTTTTTCTTATTGATTTGTTTTCTTACATTTTTGTTTTGGTTTTACTTTACAAAAAAAATTTGGCAAATTTGTGCCGGCGGACCATAGTTAAAAAATGTTTAGACTAGCTCAGGTTATAAAAGTAATATATATATATATATAAATATATAAATGTATATGTATGCATAAATATATATATGTATTTGAATATTTCAATAATGAAGCGAGCCAGATGACAGCTTCCAATTTCATAGACATAGATAAAACATATATATATGTATTTATATACAGCTTAGAATAAGTTGCACCTGCCCTATTTATACATATATGTAGATATATATATCTATATATACATGACGCATTTAAGCGTCAATATTTTTGCTGTGTGTTTGCAAGTGTTCTAAACATTGCTGTTGTACATCTTTAATTAGGACACTGCTCCCAAAAAAACAATCAGCTCACAATGTATACTATATATATATAAATATATATATATATATATATCTTCTCGATTTAGGTAAGAGAACAACAATTGAATACTGTGCCCGATGGCAGGCACCAATTAGATATTTTAGATAACTATACAAAAAATAAGAAAGAATAAAAGTTTATATATATCTATATATTTGTATTTGCGTATGTGTTGTTATATAGAGGTCTAGTTAATCCATGCAAATTGAGAGACATATACAAATACTAGCTAATATATATATATATACTTCTATACATATATATATATATATATATATATATATATATCAGAGTATATTGGCTAAGTTCAAGCATGTATACCAAACCAAAAAATCCAATAAACAGATATTTTGGTCTTTATAAATCAATCTGTGTATCTTTTGGAGTAAACGCGATACAAATGCAACTTGCAACACAATTCGACTCTTTGCCGCAGACAGTGCATATATATAAAAATTGGATTATCGAAGGATAAGCTTTTATATTATAATAATATATAGCTGTCATCGGAATAATGTAAGTGAGTTACTCAGGTATGTAATGTTCTTGATTATTATATATTAATATCAATTATGTTGTTGTTGTTGTTGTTAACACAAAATTAATTATAGCCTTAGATTATCAGTGTCACAATCGAAATGGGGACAGCATTCTGGATAGGGTTTTGACATATCCTCGACCATTTTACAGGGCAGCAAACTGCTCACAGACGGGCAACTATATAATAGATCAGATAGATTATATATATTTATGCAGTTATAAAAGATACAATTATACATACGTTTTGCCAATTAAACTTCCGCTCGCTCCGCAGGTTTGTAGAACACATCGACCTGGAGGCTGATAGCTTTCACCCGGGCTCAATTTGCGATCGGCAAGCTGACAGTCTGTTGGATTATGTATAAATTAAAATATAATAATAATATACAAAGCAGGTGCGAACATAACCGAGTACGTAATAACTCTGAGTTAGTCTATCTCTATAATCTATATATATATTTACAATCTTTATAATTTATAAAAATAAAATCTTTATACAATTTAAGTTTTAATCGATTTAATTCTTGAGTTAGATCGATATGAGATGCACGATTGAATATGTTCTATTATTTTCAAATATTTACAGCACCTCTGTCTTAATTACTTTCTACAAATATATATATATTTATACATATTTATTTATTTACAAATTTATTACTTACCACCCAGTACCAACAGGGCCTGGACGCTCAGCACCAGCACACAGATTACAAATATTGCCGCCTTCATTGCAATTGAATAACGTTTCTCAAAAACAAGCTAAAGTAATCTGAATGCTAACTTTAACGACGACTTCTGTATATATACTGACTGACTGAATGCTTAGGTAATGAGATTTGATGTCTATAAATGACCTTTTTGCCCAGCACATCAATTTCCTGGAGATCACTTCGGGGTATCAGCTGTATAAAATGAGATCTGTTATCAGATGGACTATTATAGAGATGTGGAAAGAGAGAAGTGAGAGAGAGAGTGAGAGAGAGAGAGAGAGAGAGAGTTTGAACGTACAAAGGAACTAAAATCTAAGTCCAATCAGCTCTATATCTGACAGAGAAGTAAAGATAGAGAAAGCGAGAGAGAGAGAGAGAGAGAGAGAGAGATAGAAAGGAAATGCATTAGTTGTCTGAAAGAATACTAGCCTTGAAAAAAAAACAATCTAAAATCATACGCATAAAAATTAATTAATTATGTATAACAAAAACCTTATTTAAGTTATAGCGCTTATTGATCAGCTACACAATTGGAAAACAAGCTCTAACATTTTTGGAGAAATCTTTTAATCTATTCTGACTATAGGGAAATTTAAACAAAATTGATGAAAATATAAAACATTTTATTATTGGATTACACACAAAGCGAGCCAAGCAAAAACAGGATATAAAATATACATAAACAAAATTAACAAAATATCAAATTTACTATGACTTTTGACATTAAATTATCTATGCTGTATAATCGCAACACATTTGTATATGTAAAAAGTAGTTAGAAAAAATATATCCATATGCAGAAGGAATGTGAAAATATCACTACTCGCATAGAAGTTGGACACAGCAGTCCGGATAGCGTAGCGAGTAGTCGCTACTTTTGAAAATACAGCCATCGGGCAACTGTATGCGGTCGCAGCTGTGGATCAGTTAATGTGTCAAAGTCATGTCTGTAATTTTCCTATATAGGTATTAACTTACTGCTTGATCCTTAACAAATAATCATCCCCACAATCCACTTTGACACAAAAGTGTGTGAAATCGACCGGAAATATGGTGTCATTCATCGGTACAGCCAGCTTCAGTTCTTCATAGTAGCAATGCCCTGGTAATGCTGTTGTCAGGGTTATAGATTATTAGTACGACATGTATCTATATATATATATATTGTTTTTAATTTTCGGCTTCATCTTGACTTGTCTTCATTCTACACCAAAAATATGTTCAATCTAATTTTTCCGATTATAATTTAGTAACAAAAACAGCAACATTTTATTTAACAGTTATAGCAATCGATTTTAATATACGAAATAATAAAAATATGTGAATAACGTTTTCGATTCGAATCAACATTTTAGTGTTTGTTCTTATATAAATAATATTTACTCTTTGTTTTCTGTTTTTTGAGACTTACTTGGATGTTTGGCATTGCCACGATATTGGGTGCTGAAACCCAACACTGAGCCTGCCATTATCATGACGATCCATGCCCAAAAAATTAGAAGTATTCCGCGACACATTTTGAGTTTCTCGACTGAGTTGCACAAATGCATTGAAGACAATGCTCCTCAAACTGAGAGCCCCAACTTATTATCAGCCCCCTTTTTTTGTCTGTTTATATTTGTTTCATGTACTTACGTAAATTCTTTAAATATAAAAATAAATACATATATATTATAAATATATACAAAAATTTAGTATATATAAATCATGTTCTCAGCGGGGCATTTTTTGAATCGTTTGTCGCAGTTAAAAATCTAACCTTTAAGGTCAACAAACGAAATCTATATTTTTTCATTGCTAACTTTTGTAGTTCTATTTGTGAACAAATTTTAAATATATTTTGTTTGTTTCTAAACAATATTTTGTAATTTTGTTATTTTGTGTTTTTTGAAATTACTACAAACGCATAATTATTAATAAAATAAATTTTTGGATTTTATTCTGCACTTTTAATAATTCTCAATGCATTCTCCCATGCATTTTTCTATATATATATATATATATATATATATATATATGTTCGTGTACCATATCTAATTTTGTACACTTTCTTTATTCTTATTCCAATTCTATACCATATCAATAGAGTACTCAAGTGTAGTTAGGATGTATTTTTTAGCAACCAAATAAAGACTCAACTTTTCAGTGGTGTTTAATTAAATTTTATATTCTATATGATAAATGACAGTGCATCATCCAAACTTTATTTATTGGCAAGCGTAATTCTTTCAAACGTGTTTTTAATTGATTTATGTAAAAATACATTCAATATAAAACTAGGGGTACTTTTTTTTGGCATTGTGTGTTCTCTAATGATGAGATGAGATGGAGAAGTATCCGACTACATGAAGTATCGAATCGATATATCCATCCATCCATCGCTGAAATTACAGACTATAAGCGTTTAAGTTTAGTATATATCATTTGATTGATTCTTGTTACCTTTGAATGAAGGTGTAATTGATGTAATAAAAGATAGATGTTATCTGAATTTTTTTTGTCGAAAATTGGTTATTAGAATTTAATTAAATTAAGCATAGGTATCAGGCAGATTGAAACAACTGCGATCCAATAAGTTATATATGGAAACATTCCTGACAAGCATCAACAGATGACTCTAATTTGCGTCTGACTATAGAAACTGGCTGATCTCAGAGACTATACGAGCTATGGGCTCCAAATATGTAATATATAAATACTCTTAGAACATATGCTGATTAAGTTTAGTTAATGTAAGTGCTTTCCTCTTGTGCATAGCGATACAAATCGATTTCCGATACATCTACTTTGTCATAATATTGATAATCTGAAAATAATTTCATCAAGATCAGTTGAGATACATAAGAGATAATCATAATTGTGTATACTGTATCGAAATACCTGAATAAAGAGTATCTGTAAGTCGAGCTGTCTCGACTCGAGCATTTTCACATGGTTTTTGCTGGTTTTTTTTTTTGTGGGTCCGCCGCAACGGAGACTCTCGATTTCAGGGCTGACATGGACTTAATTAATTCAGACTAGATCTAAAACAATGAAACTGAACTGAAACGACGCACATGCCCCATATTTGAGATACACACAGCGATGAAGATACAGATGCAGATACAGATACAGATACAAAAACACTCACTGAGCGTTGCAGATAAACTTGACAGAAACGATTCAATTCAACTTCAATTTCAAAAAACCGGAAAACAGCATTGAAATCTTTTTATTTTATAAAATTCCAAATGTGAGTTTTGCGTCTTTTAACGAGTAATTAGGTCAACTGCGAGTGTTGCCTTTGTACATGATTTTTGTGCAGTGTACACTGCTTTATTATTATTAATTTTATATAAAAGCAACAACAATTAATTGTCATTGACTCAGTTGCACGTTCGACGCTCAAGCAACAAGGTTGACACAACAACAAGCTGTTTTTTTTTTTTCAGGCATTTTGAAGAGATTTCGTCATGTGGATAATACCAATTAAAGCTGGGCCTGGTTACGGATTTGGAGTGCCGATGCTCTTGCTCTTCGCCCTGATCTTCGTTGGTGTCTCCGCGGACTTGGGATATCGTGGCAATGCCATACATCCGGGTAAGTTTCGCACACACAGAGAGAGAGAGAGAGAGAAAGTGAGAGGGAGAGAAAGTTAATATGTGATTCCATCTAGATTATCCCGGACAGTGTTACTATGAGGAACTAAAGCAGCCCATACCCAAAAATCAGTCATATAAACCCATCAATCGTGAGGGACACTGCAAGTCCATCTTCTGTCGACCCGACTATGTTCTCGAGATTGGCTTGTAAGTTGAATTTTACAATTTTACTATATAACATTAACCATATTCGAACTGCTCTACAAGAGAATATTAAGATTTCAATTCGATTCAAAATCACAAAAAAGGAGTATTTATATTCCTAGTAAGCATGTTTTTAATATCAGTTTTGGATTTACGTAAAACATTTTTTCTTAACTAGTATTTTGCACCTATCCAGAGTTTCTATATTTTATTTCTTTCAAGTCGGTTTAAGTTAGAAATTCAATTTATGTTTTTTTATTTTATTTCTAAACTTAGAAAAGTTCGAGTGTGTGTGTGTTTTTTTTTTTTTTAATTTTTGTATTTGTATAGTTCGTTATAAATCTTGCATTTTGTAGCTGTGGCCGTCACAATCTGGTGCCTACGAAGAACTGTAAAATTGATTCCGATATGCGACGCATTTTTCCCCACTGTTGTCCCAAGCTGATCTGCCAGGGACCGGAAAGCAATGACATCTAGCTGTATATTTAAACCACCATACAAATATCTATAAATAATCTTCTTTTCTTTTTCGATAACCCATCTGTGGCTTTATATTTATACGATTTGCCAGGTGGCAAGTAGAAAAGACCGAAATCCCTATTTACTATATAAATATGTTCTTTTGTACTCAGTTAAAAAAGCATGTCAAATATACTATACACAATTTTTCATTATTTTTGTGAACTGCAAAAAAGTTGAAATAAATCAGCGAAATATATTACTATAACTTAATCTTGAGTACAAACTTGTATGATATTGTATTAAATTTACTTCTCATTGCATTCGAAAATTCAATAAGTCTAGATTGAAAAAAAAAAAATGTAAAATACCGAAATTAGAAAACTATTTTTGTTTTTAGTTTCATCTCTATTTTAGTTTGGTTTCTTAAAACCACAAATATTTGATGGCTCACCAAGGATTGTAAAAATAAAATTGTTTTATACTAAGTCGAAATGTTGAACCTAAATAAACATATACTAGTTAAAAGTAAGATGCTTGATTGTTAGATGAAAATAGTAATTAACTCAATCAACAAAGCAGGCAAAAAAAATAATAAAAAAAAAACCCGTTGAGAACTTGTGCTAAACAAGTGAACAATTATGCAATTAAAGTGCGAATAAAAAGCATTTATTTAAACTGAGCTGTTCGGCTCCACGAATCCGCTACGCTGGCGGCAATCTGGATGAGCCCAACTAGTTCTGTAGAGCATACAGCAAACAGTCAGGTTGAATGGATGGAATAAACACAAACAGACACATTAACATTTCACATTTCGAATTTGAATTGCAAATTTGCTCGACTTATGCCGGGATAGCCGTAGTCGTATAAATAGCAAGCTGGTTCAGCGGGCGGGCTTCAGTTGAACAAATCCATTGCCAAAAGATGCACAATTTTTCATATTTACTGACCGCAACAATTGCGTTGTCCATCATGATTGGGACAACGGAGGGCGGTGAGTTTTATAATTTGATCGAATCAATTCAAATTTAACACAATATCCTTCAGTTAGCGAGCCTGTTTGCTCGTATCGCAATGTGGAGGATGAGACCATATTTCTCAAGTATTTGCCATTGCTAAAGAAGGGTCAGGACTACGTGGACTTTGGCAAGGAGGGTCAGTGCCTAAAGCGCGTCATCTGCACCGACACATTCAGAACCATTGTCGAGGAGTAAGTACCATTAAAACTAAGAAATTTAATGGGACTCGGCAAGAAGTCGAGTATTTTTAGCAAGAGGAACAGAATCATATTTAACAAAGAAATACATCCAAAAGTTAGCAGTGCTCAGACAATCCAAATTTCTCTCAGGCAGCTGTAATAAAAGTCGAATTAGTCAAGTAATATACATGGGCATAAAATAAACCCGGAATACTATCAAGGCTATGAAGTCATCTAGCTAAAATCGCTAAAATACAATCAGCAGTGGACTTTTACGTCATTGTGAAAATGTAGAGCAATCCTCAATGCCACAAATATTTGTAGTATGCTAGGAAAACAAAGATTCTTTTTTTCTATTACGACTAATGGAAGAGCACCAAGTAACCAAGAAACTTTTTGCATAAGGCCTATCAATAATATTAATAATAATCACAGCCAAATAGGCGCTGCACATCTGTCTCTCTATATGTTTAAATACTAACATTGTTTTTTCTTCTCTTTTTAAAATAGATGCGCTGAGCAAAAAATCACCTGCCATAACAAACAGCGTTTTACAGGCGTTTTTCCCGCCTGCTGTATTAAATGCTAGAATCCTGCGAAAGCAACTATATAAATCGTATATATCGCATATAACACAAAAATACAAATATATACAATGAGAAAATATCAACATAATCTTAGCGCCTAGTAAACAAAGACATTAAAAAAAAAACAACAGCAATTTAATAATAAAAATGAAAACTACAACTACATTTTGTAATTCATTCCATTTTTTTTTTTTTATTTTGTCTTAGCTATTTAATATTTTCCAATTTAAATCGCAATACATATTTATATAAGTTCTTGTTGCTGTTGATGTTGTTGTTGGTGTTGTTGTTGATGTTGTTGTTTATGTATACAATTTATTGTGGAGAAGTGTGCTGCATTTTCTTGATGATATTATTTTTTGTGTACAGTTACTTAGTTATTTTGTATACTTTCTTTTCGAAATGTTCTATTTTATCTTTCTGTTACAATTACCCATTCATTTACCGTTTGGGTTTAATCAACAAGAGAAATTAAAAAAAAAAAAACGGAAAAAAAAAATTTCGGCTTACAAAATAAATTGGGCAACTCGATGAATGTGTTGTGTGTGTGTGTGTGTTGTTGTTGTTGTGTTCTGTTGTTTGTTGCTTTTTTATTTAGTTAAACGTTTAACAAATCAGCTTGCTGTTGTTGTGTTTTGTTGTTTGTTGCTTTTTCATTTTGTTAAACGTTTAACAAATCAGCTTGCTGTTGTTGCTTGTATTGTTTAGACTTCCTTGGTAGTTCTGTATTTTATTGTAATTGTGGTTTTTGATGTTTTTTCTGTATTATTTACTGCGTGTTATATGGAAACTAATGCTTATAGATCCTCATCTTCATCGGGCAAGGCGGTCGCCTGCGCCTCCTCCAAGTCCCGCTCAATTTGCAGCTGCCAGTCTCTGTCCATTTTGACCTCGGGTGGCAGCAGCGCTGGCATTGCCACAAACTCTAGGTTTGGATCGCCGACCAGTTTGCGGGCGAGCCAAAGGAAGGGTTTCTCAAAGTTGTAATTAGATTTGGCGGAGATGTCGTAGTACTATAAAAAACCATAAATTAGTTAATCATACAAAACATTATCAATATTAAATGCTACAATTTCAAATCAGTGTTTGGTGAATTTTTTAAATTTTAAATAAACCCAAAAAAGCAATAGTTTCTTTGCAGCTAAACATAAAGCGTTTTTAATAGTCTACACTTTCCACTCGAAAATAACAAAACAAGAAATATAAATATATATTTATAGTTATAGTTATAAGCAAATGTAACTGATTAGTCCATGATCCAGAAGACAACAGTTATTGGGTAGCACATCCATCTTTCTCTATCTTTCTCTCTCTTTGTTGCGCTATTCGTTTTCATACGATGTCTGTCTGTCTATCTCTGTCTGTCAACCATCTCTGTCTGATTCGTTATTAATGCATTTATGCCTAACACCCACCAAACACTCACGACTCTTATTCAGACTCACCTGCAAATTTTTCTTGCGGTGGAACACGATGGTTTTGGCCTTGACCTTTCGGTCCTTGATGTCCACCTTATTGCCACAGAGGACAATGGGAATGTTCTCGCAGACGCGGACAAGATCACGGTGCCAGTTTGGCACATTCTTGTATGTGACACGGGACGTCACGTCGAACATTATAACGGCACACTGGCCCTGAATGTAATAACCATCGCGTAAGCCGCCAAATTTCTCCTGGCCAGCCGTATCCCAGACATTGAAACGAATGGCACCTCGATTAGTATGGAAGATCAATGGATGGACCTCAACGCCCAGTGTGGCCACATATTTCTTCTCAAATTCACCAGTCATGTGGCGTTTGACGAATGTTGTTTTTCCAGTGCCACCGTCGCCAACCAAAACGCACTTAAAAGTGGGCATATCCTGTCCTTCCTGTGCCATCTTTCCTGCTGTTGTTTTTATATATATATGCCCTTGATGTTCGTTGTGTGTTGTTGCTACTGCTGTTAAAAAGTTTAAAGAATTGATTTTAGTTTAATTTCCTTTGAACTTGTTGTTTATTGTTGTCTTGCAAAATAATGTGCTGCTCAATGTGCAACGTGCGCAATGCGAATGCGAATGTGAATGCGAGCGCACGCAAATCGAGAATGGTAAAGGTCAGCAGCAAAAGGAAAAAGGTAAATGCCAAAGGTGGCTGAGCAAAGCGCGCCAAAGGACAACAACAGCTGTTGCCAGCCTCCGACACTATTGAGAGCAAGAGCGAGAGCGAGAGAGCGATATACAGCCATTCAATGCAAGAGAGCGCAAAAGTGCAGCTGTACAGTGTGTGTGTGTGTGTACAGGCAGGTAGCATGCGGCGATGCCATGTTGTGCTTGTCTTCTCTTTCTAACACTACTACTACACTACTTAATGTATGTAAGCGAATTTATTTTTGAAAAATTTAACCCTTTTAATTCACCATTGTAACTTTGTGTATTTTGTTTATCTCATAATAAATGTTTATTATTGTTTTCTCTCGAACATTCTAACATTCACTGGCACTCATTTTTATTAAAATAATAACAAATAATTATTCAGCGCAATTCGAATGTTAAATAAAAAGAAACATTCTAGAAGCAGAGAAGAGAAGAAAATTGCAGATATTATTGAAATGCGTTTAACAGCTGAATCAGCAGCACTCTCACAAATCCATGGCATCTTGTGTAGCTTTGACACAAGCGTGAAATTACAACCCTGCAAGTGCGAGCGAGCAGCCCGAAGAATGTAAGAGAGAATGGAGAGAGTGGCAGTTGCTGCTCACACAGCAAACGCATGTAAAGCCCGCCAAAATGCATGCGAAACATTCAAAGAACAGGCCAAGTGCAATCTACAATCTAAATATTTTCACATAAAAACACTGAATGCGATTTTGTCTTATTAATAAACACAGAAAAAAATAACAAATTTTAACGCACAGCCCCGAACACACACAAACACGAATTGCCGATACACACACACACTCGCTTAGACGCCAATACTCGCGCCAATGTCTGAAACATGACGCAAATTTTTTTTTGCCCACAAAAATTCGGATTTAACCTCAACAAATTTCTCGATTGACCGCACGAAGTCTCTAGTGTTTTTTTACTTAAACTATAAAGCGCTTTTAAATCGCTTACAGACATGCATGCAACTGATGTATATAGGCAATTATATATTGCTACTCGAATCCCTCCGAACAACACGCGGCACGCACCACGTCGTGCGACGCCGGCCTTCTCTAAATAACGGTGCTCCGCGGCCAACAACACAATCATCTTCATTTTTCTGTAGTTAGCAACAGATTGTATTGCAAATGAGAGCAGCGCATATATATATATATATTTGCTCATTATATATATTGTATATAATGTGTATGTGGAAATGCGCACATTTGGAACCTCAGCAGACGACCACCTACAGCTATTAAAGCTGGAATAACGACGCCGTCAGCAAAGGCATTGTCTCATTTGAGGCACAATTGCAAAAATGTACCACTAATTTGACACTACTACGGTGATTTGGTTGTACTTACTTGCTTGCTTCTCGTTTGTTATTCAGCAAAATTTGGCCAAAGCGGCACACACAAGACTAAATGTTCCGTTCAACAGCACGAATAAAGATAAATGACAATCGAGCGTACTCTGCTTCGCATCAATATAACTTTTGTCGTGATCTCCTTCACACTAGCGAAAAATATCGATACGTTTAATGACAGTGTTTGCAACGCTGCGATTCTACTAAACAACAAAATGGCCAAATATAGTAGTTTCTTTGGCATAAAATACTGACAATAAGTATATTGTTATCGATTATCGTGCACAGCCAAAATCGATACATTCTTATTTCCCATTTTGATTTGTTAACATCGCTAAATTGTACTGCTTAGCCGCAGAATACTCAACACGATTATTATCAATTAAAATCAACGTTAAGTTGTAAATTATCCTTCTTCAGCACAAAGATGTCGACTCGTCGCCAAGCCATCACATTATATCGAAATCTGTTACGTGAATCTGAGAAGCTGCCATCATATAACTTCAGGTGTGTGCTGTGTGTAGCATATTGTGAAATATCATAACATAACTAAAACCATTTGTTGTTGTTTTTATACAGAATGTATGCGGTGCGCAAGATACGTGACTCATTTCGTGCCAATAAGGTGCTTAAAGATTTCAAGGAAATCGATCAACAAATGGCCAGCGCCAAAGATAATCTCGAGCTAATACGTCGACAGGTGAGTTTTAAGCTTTCAGTTGTTAGTTGCTGCCGGATGAATAACTTGGCCAAACAGCTGTAAATCTGCTGTATGTATGTAGGCATGCATGTGAATGCAATTTGCGGCAGCATTGATTACGATAACACATTGTTTCTCAATATATATCCTCTCGCACAACCAGGTAATTATCGGCCACCTTTACACAACGGATAAGCTGGTTATCGAGCAAAAAAAGACGCTGCGACCATCTGATGACTGATGACAAGTGACATAGTTCCATCTCTAGGCCACACACTCACATACTTGCACGTATATCTACGTAAATACATACACCAAGGCTTAGCCAATAGCGGCCTTCAACTAGAAAAGTTCGTTAAATTTGAATATCGCTTGTTAAACTACAAAAACAAACCAAAAAACAACAAAACACCAGTTTAATAATATATATATGTATGAAACTAAATACGCGTGTATATATATAATTTTTTTAAAAATATAAATTGTATAACTAAGTACTGCTAGCCTTACTCGACAACAAAAGTAAAAAAAAGAAGGGTATTACAAAAATATAATTGTAGACTGAAAGGCCCCAGAGTATAGTAGATATAAAGAGATATACAGACTGTACACAGTGTCTGCGCTCTTTGACGACTTCTCTTGATCAATAATTGGTTTTGATTAAAGTTTATTTTAAAAAAAAAGAGATAATTTTAAAACGCAAACCAAAATCAAGAGGAAAAATTTCCTTATTTATTTCAAACTTAACTTTCAGGTAGATGCAATTTATTATATTATATTCCATATGCGAAACTGCAACTCGATAGAGATAACTTAATTGAAATCGAAATGAAATGAAAAACATTTTAAAAATTCCAAAATATAAACATTGAAAATAAAAACCAGTTTAATAACAAACGCAAACATTTGTTAGCATTAAAATAATAAACCGTATAAACATATATGCAAGGAATGTATACTCTAATGTATATATATATATATATATGTATATAATATCTATGCAAATCTATGCCTGATAGGTGCTGGCAGAGACATTGCCACCGGTGCCCGTCCAATTGGTATGATGAAACTGTCCCTCCTTGCCCAGCAGCTCGTAGGTGTGTGCACCAAAGTAGTCGCGTTGCGCTTGCAAAAGATTCGCCGGCAACTTGGCCGTGCGATAGCCATCATAGAAACTGAGTGCGGTGGATAAAGCCGGCACCGGTATGCCCCAAAGGAATGCATTGGCGACAACCTCACGCCAAGAATTTTGACCCTCTGCGATGGCCCGCTTAAAGAAATCATCGAGCAGCAGATTGGAGAGCTTCGGCTGCCTGGTGTACGCATCCTTGATGTTACCAAGAAATACGCTGCGTATAATGCAACCACCGCGCCACATCAATGCGATGCCACCATAATTGAGGCTCCATTTATTCTCGCTGGCCGCTTCGCGCATCAGCATGAAGCCCTGCGCATAGCTGACAATTTTGGCACAGTACAGCGCATGCTTAAGGCTATTCAAGAATTTCTTCTTGTCCACGGAGCTCGTGTTTTGGACGGGCCCATCGAGAACAGTGCTCGCCCGTACCCGTTCATCCTTGAGCGCCGATAGGCAGCGTGAGAAGACGGCCTCGCCGATTAGCGTGACGGGCACACCATATTGGAGGGCTGCAATCGCTGTCCATTTGCCGGTGCCCTTTTGTCCAGCCGTGTCGCGTATACGCTCCAGCAGATAGCCATCGGTGTCCTTGTATTTGAGTATATCGCGTGTGATCTCGATGAGGAACGAGTCGAGCTCCTCGCCATTCCATTGGCCGAACACCTCGGACATTTGTGGCGCTGTTAGGCCCAATGATTGCATGAGATGATATGCCTCGCAGATCAGTTGCATGTCGCCGTATTCGATGCCATTGTGCACCATTTTTACAAAATGACCGGCGCCCGCATCGCCCACCCATTCGCAGCATGGCTCACCGTCTGCTTTGGCGCAGATCGCCTGGAAGATTGGCTGGATCAGTGGCCAAGCGGCCGCATGTCCGCCGGGCATTAGGGATGGTCCGTGACGGGCACCCTCCTCGCCGCCACTGACGCCGGAGCCCACAAAGAGAAGGCCGAGCTTCTCCAGTTCTTCGCAGCGCCGCGATGTGTCCTGATATTCAGAGTTGCCGCCATCGATAATGACGTCGCCGGGCGACAACAGTGGCACCAGTTGCCCAATAAAATCGTCCACAGCCTTGCCAGCTGCGACAGAAACAAAGAAAAAACGTGTTTAGGTCAAGTTGATTAGATGTAAAGTTTGTTTTGAAAGTCATTGCTAGAGATGGAAGCGTGACTGATAGCAAGGCCAAGCATTTCTCTTTTTTATTTCGTTTCACGCTTTTATTTCTAATTTCAAGTGTTACTTGTGGTTGACCTTGAACTAAGGTTAGCCCAAAGTCGCCCGATCGCTAATTTTTGCACTCTAGCAATAATAATCCAATGGCAAAAAAAAAAAAACAGAGTATGTCTGACCTATTTTGAATGTCAAAGTGCATGAATACCAGCCATGTAAAATGTAAGCAAAGCTTTGACTTGACAAAATTTGCACATCTTAAATATATCGAGCTCATCAAGATTAGGCTTAAGCGATTATTGCACATAAAAAAAACTTATAAATATCGATATCTGCGCTTATCGCTTTAGTAAACATAATCAAATCACATTTAAGGTCTCTCTTTAACGGTTGTCGTTGTTGTTGTTTTTGTTCGTGCACGTTGCAATTTTTGTCTATGCTTGACTTTGCTTTGACTTCCACACACTCGCACTCACACATATTCACACGTACTCACATGCACACACGCACGCATATGGCGCGATCAGTTCACGCCACTCCAAAACAACAACAAAAACTCACCCTTGACAAGCAACATAATTTTGCGTGGCGTTTTTAGTTTATCGACCATGTCCTTCAATGAGTCGGCGCCAATCACTTTGGTGCCTTTGGCCTCGTTGTTTAGAAAGTCTTGAACCTTCGATACGGTGCGATTATACGCACACACCACAAAACCCTTCTCGTCCATGTTAAGTATTAGATTTTGACCCATTACAGCCAATCCAATAAGGGCAATATCAGCTTTCCTGCATTATACACAATAAAACAAACAACAACAAAAAAAAAAAAAACGAATTTAGCACAAATAAATTGAGCAAATGCTAAAAATTGGCAAATTTATGTCGATCACTGTGTAAAATTTGCTTACCCGCTCATATTTGTTTAATTTAGTGATTTGGTTGTAAATTTCACGCGAACGAAAAACTTGTTTAATATTTTTGCTGCTACTATTACTCCGCTACCGCCGTCTGACTTTTTGCGTTTGCCGACTACAACTGACACTGAAAGTGAACCAAAGCAAAGCGAAGCAAAGCAAAAGCGATAAATGACAAAATACCGAAAAGCTTTCGTTAGAAATGAGCGCGTGTCACGTAAGCTGAAGTATACATGTCACGCACTCGCAAGAATAAAATCCTCTCTTATATTCTCATACAAAAATATGTTGCAAATGTCAACAGACTTTATGAAATGATATTCAAACTTAACTCCTGTTGTTTGAAACTTTGACAAGACTGCATTTCAAAATTGGTTTTCGATAGAGTGTAACTTTCGTGCGCAGCCATGTTCAAGTTGTCTCAGCTCTAGCGGTACTGAGCTTTTAGCGATCAACGCAATGCAAATTGCAAACAGCATTTATGATTTCTTCAAAAGCAGAAAATCTTACGCTGCTGATAAACGCACAGAATCAATATGAACCCGAAACATTGTTCAGCTATTTTAATGTCAAAATATCACATAGCACGTTCAAGTGGTTACAGTTAAATAAAAAAAACCTCACACGAAGTCAACTTCAAGTGGCTGCATTAGATTAAGAATACATCACATGGAGTTGCCTTACAAGCGAATCCGTTAAGATAAAGAAACATAACATGAGGTCGCCTTACAAGTGGCTTTCAGTGTAATTAGGTTTAAGAATTTTGTATATAAGCCACGCATTTTTCATTGAATAAACTAGTACAAAAAGAATTCTTTGCGTATTCACATCTCTAGGCGACACTTTGTTACTGGTACATGACACCGGTAGCATACCCAACACAATTTTCAGCAATGGAAATGCATTTATAGTTCATTTTTCTACACAGCAAGTGTAAAGCAGAGAGACATTTGACGTCACCTTGCTGTGCCCTCTGTACTCTATAACGAGCGCAACGATAACGCAGCTTGTCAACGATAGATGGCGGTAATACTCTGAATAAAATCAGTGCTTACAGTTTCAATAATTAATATTATTACAAAGTTAACATTTTAAATTTTACACACAAAAAAAAAAAAAAGAAGAAAATACACACAAATATGTGATTATTAATTAAGAATTTTGTAGGGATTGAGTATGGCATTGGGATCAAACATTTTCTTCATGTCGCGCATCCAACCGATGGCAATGGGATTCTTGGAAAAGTGTAGATAGTTCTTTTTGAGGAAACCAATGCCATGCTCGGCACTGATGCTGCCCTTCAGCTGTGAGGTGTACTCGTAAACGAATGGCTCGACCCGCTTGTAAATGTCATCGTTAAACTGTTCACAGCACACATTCAGATGCAGATTGGAGTCGCCCAAATGGCCATAGCCACTCACGATTGACGCCAAGGGACCGCATCGCTCTCGCATCACATCGACAATGCTGTAAAAGTCACGGAGAGGCAACGAGATGTCATACTTGAAGCAGAAACTCTTTTCAATTAAGGCAAGTGGAACCATTTCGCGGATTTTCCATATACCCTGCACCTTGCTGGGTTCACCGGTTACGGTGCCATCGATTATCTCGCCCCGTTCCATGCCCTCGTTAATGAACTGATTAATCTTCTCCTCGTCGTGCGTTGCATTGCTGCCCGACGTCTCGATCAGCATGTAGAACGGGTATCCAGTAATTGGGGAGCTGCGAGTACACACAGAATGGATGATCAACAATTAAAATATAATCGAGATAATAGAAGACTTAACATCACAAGACATTTTCCTCAAAATCAGTTTTTCGTTTATTTCTAACTACACTCGGAGAAAAACTGACCTAAATTTTTTACAATTTTGAAAAGTGTTCTTCAATAAAACCATCAAAACCATCAAACTCAACATATTCCAAAAGCGTTTTACTCCCTTTAAATATTGGTTTCCCAAAAGAATCTGCTCGGAATTTGAATTTTGCTCCTGATCCTAATTTTTACTTGTAAACCCTGCGGATCTTGAGTCCCTAAGAGTATAGGATACTCACTTGAGAAACTTGTAGTGATCGAGGGTATTGTTGAGAGCATGGTGATCGATGAGTTCGCAGGAGCTGAGTATCTCGCCGAGATTGCGCTTGGCACTGACGAATGTCTTGAGGACATCATCGAAGGAATTGAGGCCAATGAAGGCAACATTCACCGACTTTGAGGCATGGGGACATAGCATCGCTAGCTTTGTGATAACACCCAAAGTGCCCTCGGAACCGATGAACAGATGCTTCATGTGATAGCCGGTGTTGTCCTTTTTGAAATTCGACATTAGATCAAGGACCTGGCCACTGGCCAGCACAGCCTCCACGCCCAGCACCGATCCATGCAAATTACCATAGCGAACAACGCGAACACCACCCGCATTCGTCGAAACATTGGCACCAATGTGGCAGCTGGCCTTGGCGCCGAGATCAAGGGGCACGGTCAGACCCACTTCTCGAGCACGTTGATCAAAGTTCTCCAAAATGCAACCGGCCTCAACGATGGCAATACCCGTCACCTCATCCACAGATATAACCTTATTGAGTCGCTGCAGCGACAGCACAATCTCGTCACAAATCGGCACAGATCCGCCGACCAGCCCGGTGTTGCCACCCTGTGGCACCACAGCCAGTCGTCGCTCGTTGCAGTGGCGCAGAATGGCGGCGACCTCGTCGGTAGTTCCCGGCTTGAGTACCAGTTTGCTGTTGCCTGTCATAAATTAAAATATAATTTGTTATTCAGCTTAATTACTCTTGGTATGAATTAATTTTTTAAGTGAATTGATTTAATTACTTAAAACAATTAAGTGTATTGCCAAAGATTATCCATGAATTTCATTTATTTATATATAATTACTAAATTGAATTTAATTTTGCTGTTGTAAATGAATATCAAATTATTTGAAATTTCATTACTTCTGGTAAAGTAATTTAATTATTTATTTACTTGTATATTATATTATTTCGTTTTAAAAATGTATAAATCTGATTTTATAGATTTCAATTAAATACATTTCTCGTGAACTTTTAATTATATTTTGTTTTAAATGAAATAAATAATATAAATATTTAATTACTAAAACTCTCTTCTCAAACGCAGAACAGAAGCCAAAACTTTGAGAATTCGTTTTGATTTCCTGCTTGAAATTACAAATAATGTTACTATAAGTAAATTTTAATTTAATTAGGCTTTCGAACTGATCTTATTAACTTAAAATACTTACCGCGTATGCGCTTTTGGAAGCATAAATTGTAGGCATCTAGATCCTCGGTAAGGACATGATTCTTGCCCAATAGCTGCTCAAAGTTCGCCACATCCTTATCATTTAGCTGGGCGTAATTGCCACGCTGCACCTTGTCCGTTATCTGTGGGCGGGAAAAATGGAAATGTGACTTTTGATTTTGGAAATACTTTAAATTGAAAAACCACTTCTTGGCAACATTTATCAATGTTTTTATTTACAACCTACTCAAAATGCATCACAATTCTAATCCAATCCCCCAATCAGCTTAAAATGGTGAAAACAAAGCATCAAAATGTTCAACCAACCACCATTTGCAATAAAAAATATGTACAAAAAAATAAAGCACGATGTTTTTTCGTCGGCAGCGATTGGGCCGCTGAGCACTAGCAACAATGACACAAATTCACCACAGACTCAACCCACTCTGTCTCTGCCTCTGTCCCTGTCTCTGTCTATATTCCTCCCTTTTACCTGAGTGAATTCGGGCAGCGGCGATGCGCTGCTCGCCAGCGTGCGCACAACTGTGTTGGTGTTTGTGTGCGTGTGCCTGAGTGTGCCGGCAATCATCGTCGCATATCTGCGCAACTGTGCGAGTCCCTGTAAGCGCATCGTGACTGAGGTGACTTTGACTATAACTGTGCTGGGGTGTGTTGTAATCTGTTGTGGTGTGGAAAAGACGGCAGTTAAAACTAGTTCAAGCTCGATGGTGCCGTTTTTGAGCAAGCTGTAACGAAGAAGAAATAACAGTTAGAGTGTTCGGCTAGCAGATACCCTGCATTAAGCTCATAAACAAGAATAAATATTAATAGAGTTATTCAAAATAATTTGTTCAATATGAATGTAAAAAATGTACGATATTAATGCAATTTTTATAATTGATCAACAATTTATAGACGATGATGGCTAAATCGACTGAACTATTGATTCTGACCAGGTATACATATATACTTTATGCTTCCTTCTGTCCGTTACGAACTATTGCACAACATTATCATTCTTAATGGAATGCAAAAAAACAATATTTTTTTCTAGTTCAAATCTTATAAAAATTAAAGACGAGGTAAAAATCGTAGGCCATAAGTATATTTCTAACTTAAGCAGATTAAAACAATTTTTCATGGTATTGAATAAATATCTGTCTATATTTTTACAAATATGGTTTTGAAAACATTTTTAAGCTGATTGCATTTCTCTTTTTACGATTTATATTTTCTGCCTTTATATGTTAACTTTCTGTATAATAAATCAAACATTTACAGCAATGGAAATGTTTACAAAACGGATTCATAATTATTACCAATATAAAATCACAATCTGAAGCTTATTGTTATCCTGATTCTAATTTCCCTCATGAAATTTTCTTTTCTTCAACTTGTAGTCTTGTGTGGCACAAATTTCGGACGGTACTGATAGATAGCATCCAGATGGAACCCAATACTATATATGTATCTATCCATCTGCATATATATAGTATATATTTTACATCTCCAAACTTGGAATAGACAACGTTAGAGCTTTATTGCCACCATCTCGTAACGCTATCAGTGCAATATACAAACAAATAAAATAATCAGTAAAGCCAAAAGGTGCGCGACTAGCAGATACGACTTCAACAGGTTAACATTTGTTATCCCGGTACTGACTCTGTCTCATTGAAAAATTTTAATTTCCCTTACGGTTTCGATTCTGAAATTCAAACGATAAACTTGCAAGTTCCACATCCAGTTTGGATTATTCAATTATCAAATTTAATGCATGAGCCAAGGTAAGCTAAAGTTTGCTTGAAAATCAACTTAAATTGATTTAGTTTTATTCGAATATTTAAGTAATTGATATAAAACTAAATTCTCAAAATTTTACATTTTGTTTGGGAAAAAGTAAGTCAGACAACTTCTCTTATTTGGATATATAGTAAATAAAAAATAACCCCTTTTTAAAATATACAACTTTTTAATATTGACAATTTATGCCTAATGCTTAGTGCAAAATGTTATATTTATTTAAATAATATGCTTTTGGCAAAGTTACTTATTGTTTTAACGAATCTCTTAGGATGGTGGAGATTATGTAGGTAGGAGAGGGTGGAGGTGAATGGCAGAGACAATGGCAAACAAGTAAACAAAAAAAAAACAACAAAAAAAAGTCCAGTTAAAGTCAATATATTTATGACAGCGACTGGGTTTACTTTGTCTATATGCATAAGCACACAAGCATACGTGTGTGTGTGTGTGTGTTCAAAAGGTATTCCCGGTATTAAGGTAAATGCAGAAGAAGAAGAAAGTGTATAATCATAAACTCATTTACGACAATCTTTCATCAAGAGTTTTACCTGCATCGGTTTTGGCAATTGTTTTGGTCGACCTTTTGTGGGTTTTCAGGCTGAAACTGAATAGAAAAAGAGAGAGGCCGAGTGGGAGAAGGTTACAAAAGTCACGAAATTGTGCAAAAGTTTTATTTTTATTTTAGACTTGTCAATCTCAAACTGCTCCACACAAGCACATTCAAACTTGGCGTATGACCAACATGTTGGCAAGTGTTCGCTGCGAACATAACAAAGACAACTGTAGCACAGCTGTGCAGACGTATGTAGTTTTCTGTCTCACTCAATCGCATGCAAAGCGCAGCCCTCTTCGATCGCTGATCTATGTATGAATGCATGACAAACATGTCTGAAGTACAAATTAAAGCTAGAGGCAGCAAGCAATGAGCTCTTGCGTGCTAGCAGAACTATTTTTTGTTTTTGTTTACATTTTCCGTCTACCAAATGCAGTGTGTGTAAATACATATATATATATGTAAATTTGATAAGCGGCATCTTTTTTTCGCAACTGAGCAAAAAATAAATTTATGTGTGTTAGATTTATATGTATTTAATGGCGTCACTTGGTATACACGCGCCTTCCACGCATTCAAATCAGAGAAACGAATGTGCGCCAGTACAATCACACACTCCTACAGATAGTGCACGCGCCGACAAAGAGACACTTAATTTTTTATGCAAATGCACTTCACTTACTGTGTCTTATCAATAATACATGAGAAAACGTACCTGCAAGTATATTAATATTAGTAATAATAAAAATCTCTGTTATCTGTGGCGCGTTTCAAGCGCTAAAGGCAATCAAAACAAAAGTACAACTAAAACGAAGATACGAAACAACCAGCGAAGCCCCCAAAGAAAACGAGGAAGACAGAGAGCGCGCGAGCGTTAGCAAAAAGCTATTGAGCGGAAAAGCTTTCAGTTTCGCTCCGATCAGCTGTTGCGCTTTACGTGCTTTCGTATTACTACACCAAGGCAATGGCTTTTCAACTGTAACAGATAATTTTTATTTCCATTTTCATTAGTCAAATTCATTTAATTCAGAATTATCACAACAAGAAAAGGTTTTTAGTTTCATTAAATAAATTGAATTAATCAATTGTCTTTTTTTAGATCCGACAAAAATGTGGACTACAACAAATTTATAAATTTTTTAAAATCAACTCAAAAAATTTAAACAAACTTTATTTGATTAGTTATTTGTTTATATACGACGAAATTATACTCCATCTGAGATTAAAAAATATATATATAACATATAACTTCTATTATAATAATTATATAATTTAAAATTCATTTTGTCGATTTATAAATATAAAATGCAATATATGTAAATTATAATATTATATAACTATATATATATTTTATTATTTTTTTAACAATTAAATTCATGTAATTAAGCAGAAAATATTGTTTCAACTGTTATAACAAACGCTCACCATGTCGAGGCAGAATAAACTCACCACGGGCAACGCCCATCGTTTAGCAAAAACACCACCAACAGCAGCAGCAGCAGTGGCAGCATCATGTACGTAAGGCCATCTCGCTCACGCCACTTGTCTAACGATAGGCTGATGTTGTTTCGCTGCTGCTGTTGTTGTTGTTGGTTTAAGCTGACACCCACCCCAAAATGAGCGAGTAGTGCGCCCATTTTTCGCCGTCGGCATTTTGTATTGGACGCAGCCGCCGATGCCAAACTGCAATTAGAAAGCAGACAGCGACAGCGACAGCGACGCGGCGAACAGTTAAACAAAACAAAATGGCGTCTCGCGTGTCTATTTGTTTTAGTTAACTGTTTTTACAGCACAACAAGCAAATCAAATACACGCGATTGGTTAAATCGCTTGCACACTTCTAAGTGAAAAATAACTTGAGTCAAATTAATTGTGCATTTTAAATGAAAGTAATAAAAACTAAGGAAATGTAACGAAAAATATAATTTAAGTAAGTAAAAATATTTACTCAAATTTTCCAATTTATTCTTTTTTACTTTTTAAAACTAGCAAAATATTATTTTGAATAAGTGCAACAATTACGTATTTAAATTCCTAAAGAAAAATTATTTTTTTTTATAAGATTTTAAGTTTTATTTTATTTTTTTTTTAGATTTTGCAGTCTAGAGCATTGGACGATCATTAAGTAAGCACAATTTTAATTGTCAATTTAAGTATATTTTCTGCTTAAGTAAAGACATTGGCAACCTAAAAAGCAGAAATGTTATATTTAAGATATGTACAATATCCAAAAGATATTGCTTTTGAAAGTCGGCTTAGTTTTGAAGGAATTTATCTTTCTGCCGATAGTTGCGACATGCGAACCGATACTGCATGCCTTTTAAAAATAAACAAATAAATTTTGGACTCGGACATATCGAATCGTTAAGTGATGGTCAAGAATATATATACATTAGCCGGTCAAAAATGTCTCCGTTACCAGTATCTTTTAACTATTAAGATTATATAGAGTGTCAAATCGTATTTGGAATCGCGCTTTTAGCGATTAAAATTAAGAATCGTGAACGGAATGTATTTTCAAAAATTTATATTGTTTGAACGTATTGGAACAAAAAATAGAATAACCCGTTACCTGGGGTTATCTATATCTGTTTATCCTGATCAAGGATATATATATATATATATATACATATAGATATATATAATTAGAAAAAAGTTTTGTAGAATTCCGGAATCTCGGATTCTAAAATCTGTTTTTCGTCGGAGTTATATTTGTCAAAAAAGGTTTTTACACAAACGATAGTTCCTATGGCAGCTCTATGACATAGTTAATGAATCCGGTCGGCTCCTGCAAAAAAGACGGATATATGCCAAACTACATGAAGTCAGTTTCAAATCTGATAAGCTAGTTCACTTATGTCATGGCCAGATCGGCTCGGCTTGTGATGAATATGCTTTATGGGTTTACAAACTGTACGACAAAACTAAAATACCCTTTTGCAAATTTATACAAAATGGAAACAACTTTCTGTTTCTTGGTATACTATTATAAAAGATGGGAGAACGTTGCAGTCGGGCGTTCCCGATTGAGAAATATCAGGGTAGATAAAAGTGAGCTGCCTTCCTTCGAATTTTGACTGTAGCTCTTAAATTACCGGAGATATGGGAGATTTGGATTTAGGGGACAGGAGAGGGAAAGGCTCAAAAACGTATTCAGAAGGTTTTTAGTAATCTTCCCTCCAAGTTTGGTAACCGTAGCTCTTAAATTGCGGATTTGGATCCGGATTCAGTACAAAAAATTGTAAAGATTCCGATAAGTGTTTTGAATTGTTACACACATTTTTCGGGTCCTGCTAGGGGATTTTAAACGAGCTTCTGATTTTTAATCGGAAAAGTAGTACCCTGGTAAAACTACATTAACATTATCTCAAGTGGAAAAGCTCTACAGCTTCGCAATATAAAATATGGAAGATTCAGTAAAACAGTAGTTCAATATTTGGATAGGCTTGGAGCTCAAATATTGGGTTTTACAGGATTGAATGGTTTTGAATACCTCAGTTTTTAACTAAAATGAAAATCTACATTCAAAACATCAAAATATAGTTCTTACATACCTGAGTCAGGTTAGATTTGCGAAAAAAATAAATATATATTTTAAATCTTTCTCGTAGAGGACTTAAAAATGGTGGCAAAATATAAATGTTATGTTAATTTTTATTTGAAGATTAATACTAAATTTTTAGATCAGTTTGTTGTTAAATAGTTTCCACAGTCGGGGGAAATATACGCTATTTAAATTTCAAGTACACTTTGATTTATAAAATTTGTAATTTTTTCTAGATATCCTCAAAATCAAGAAAATCTACAAGATAAAAAGGTTTTTTTTTTAGGTAGTTGCTAGCTTCAATTTAAATATTTATAGTTGATCAATAAAAGGAATTTATCGCTATCGAAAATCGATTTGTATCGATTTGAATAAGTTTGATCTGCGCTTAATAAAAGTATCTAAAATCGACTTCTGCATATAGACAGACATGGGTGCATCTACTCGACGGTTGATGTTGTTTAGGAATATTTACCTTATGGGGAGAAAGATGCTTCCTTTGGCCTGAGACATAATTTTGCCAAACGCCCTTGTACCCATTATAAAGTATTTTTAATGGGTTCCAAATATACAAATTTTCAAATCAAGTGTAAAATTTTAATTACAAGCATTTTTGAAATAAATAATTTAAGTTTTAAGTTGAAGAACTTGCAGTCTTTTTTCGTGTCATGCTATGATTTTCAATGATTTATTTGAGTGTGTTTTGATCAAGATTCCCCAAAATATAAATATATAGGTAACATGTATATGAAAAAAATATGTATATATGGTTTTGTCATTGGATGGCTCTGGGTTTGTTGTTTCCTCCGAGGATCACAATGTCAAATTGCCCACCCTTGGGTGGTAGTCCTTGCTATCCCCCATACTTAAATGATGGCACAGCAAAAACGATCGTTGTCGTTGTTGGAATAGCTCATGTGTTGACGAGCTCAGCTGAGGAAAACAGCCCTTAACTAGTTGTTAGGGGTTGAATTTGCACACACACAAACACACACACGCACAAACGGTCCACTTAACCGCTGCAATTTTTGGGGGTAATTGTTGCATATTTGCTTTGCAAATGCATTCGTAAAACGGTGCGTAAAATGGAGACACAAAAACAACAACGAACAACGAACAAAAAAAATAAGAAAAGGGTGTGCGTTGTGTCTGCTGGAAACGGAAATGGTA
This sequence comes from Drosophila longiperda, assembly GCA_035042125.1. Taxonomy (NCBI): domain Eukaryota; kingdom Metazoa; phylum Arthropoda; class Insecta; order Diptera; family Drosophilidae; genus Drosophila; species Drosophila longiperda. Next base: position 36,080 of record JAWNLV010000182.1, read on the forward strand.
ATGGGGTGTCGGGTTGTCGGGGTGCCGGGATGTTCGTAAATTAAGGGTCGGCACAACTGCAGCACCGTTCCCCGTGAGTCAAAGTTCAACCCTTTACGGAATGTCCCAAAGGCTCTCTGACTCTTGACTAACTTACTGAAGAAACTACCCTTCCTACGGGCCCGTGTCCGGGTAGACCGTTAGCTCGTAGTACAGTTCGTACATGTCCCTGGATGGGTTTTTATATATTCTCAAGAGGGTTTTCTCTTTTTTTATTGTGATTTTTAAAGACAGCACTGGAAACGTGAAGCGACATGCTTGGGTTTTTTTTTTTTAGTTTGGAGGTGTTCAAGTTTCTATATGTATTATTATTTAATTATTTAAATTATTTTGTATTAATTATTTGTATATTATTATATTAATTTTTGAGATTAAGCTATATGCCTATATGAATTTGAAGGTAATAACTTTATCTAACCGATATATATTTTTTTATATTTATAATACTTTCGTGGATATAGTGCCATGTACAAATATATAATAAATAATATAAACCAAATTGTAGTATATTAGGTATAAATTTTTTAAAATTGTTAACATCTTTGAAATACAATTTGGTTCGCTTTTTAATTTGCCAACTGAACCAAGTTTGAGTATTGTTGACACCGTTATCAGTTGCAGCGCATGCAAGGCTAACCCTGGCCGACTGCTAAACACGAAAACCAAACACAAAATGTAAACCTGAGTCCGAATTCATAATGCGTGCGAGCGAGCGAGCGTGCGAACGAACGAACAAGCAAACTATAAACAACGACTGCGTGAGTGCGCTACACACAGCTACTCCGAGAGAAGGATGCTGAACCCGAAGGAAACTTTCTCGTCGAGGGTTCGTTGGCAATGGCATCAGTCGAAGGCATTATGTGAATGTGTTTGAAATGCGAGAGAGATTAATAAGCGATAAAATTTGAGCGAAAAAGAATGCAAACTTTTTCATGTGAAATGGCTACGCTTTACGCTGTTGATGTCACTGAGTAGTTTTATTAAATTCATTAAATATTAATGGAACAGGTGGTGGTGAGCTGACCACGCCTTTGAGTCATTACAGGGGCAAGGCAAAAATAAAGCAATCCATTTTGATAGTTGAATCAAAACACACACATACAAAGAGAAAATGACACCCCATTCAGGCATGTTTTTGTATGTGTGTGTGCATGCAAATGTTGATAATTCCCAGGTTCTTTTTTTTCAAAAATGGTGTAGGAAATTCTAACAATTACAAAAGCAAAAGCAAACACGAAGCGAACTGCGATAACAATGCTAGGCGCTAATGTGTGTGAGTATGAGGCAACAATTACAACACACACATAGATACTCATGCAAGCTCTGTGCTAATGAGCGCAAGTGAGACAGTCGAGCAAGCAAATTGACGCCAGTGGAAAAAAGCACGCGCAAAGCAATTTACGCTGATTATACATTTGTCATTTTTGTTTGAAATATACTAAAGCACACGAACACAGAAACACAGACGCATGGGACACACACTCGCGCGCTCGCTCACACTGCGGCGCAAAACGACAACGACCCCCAACAAAAACAACAAGAGTCGAAGACCAAAGCGAGTTTTAGTTAATAAGTCGAGACGATAAAAAAAAGAGCGCATGCTCCGCATGGCATTTTTGTACAGTTGAATATTATATGACATACAGCACGAAGAAGAGTGCCGCAACTAATAAGAAAAAACTACGTATACAAAATAAAGCAAGCAGAAAAATGAAGAAAAAAACAACAAAAACACATTCAAAAGTCCAACCATAAAAAATCCAATATACCTATACAAACATACAAGTGGCATAGTCAAAGATGAAGCCGGATCAGTGCACACAACTTCACACACCCAAGCACACACAGACGAATCGAATAAAAGGCATAATAGAGAAGAGAGAAACAGCAGGCAAAAACACTTAACAAGCGTAAAAATAATATGGCGGCAACAGAAAAAAAAACGAACGAACGATACACGAAAATGTTTTGTGTCGGTTCGAGCAACGAGTCTCACATCAACAACAACGTTGCCTGTCATTGTCATACATCTACAAAATCGTAATGATGAGCATTTGTGTCTGTCGGACACAAGAACAGCCCAAAGCGGCGCACGCACACATTTGCACAAATAAATACACGGGGGCAGGCAGACAGGCACAACAACAAAATGAAAAATGGAATGCCAGAGCATCTGACAAAGCACAGTGGTGCAAGTGCGTTAAATTTGTGCACAAATAAAATGAGTTATTTGAATCAAGTGTAATTTTGTATAAATAGAGTCATTTATTATATTATTATTGGTAATTCATTACGTTATTAAAAATGTATTTAATATGCATAGTTCTTAGTCTAAGTTAAGATAATAAACACTTTTTTTTTAAGTATGTATGAATATTTTGAATATTATATGGACACATTATTTAATGAATATGTTTGCAAAATGACAGAATACATTTAAATAATTATTTTTACTGTCTTAAATTTGAAATTAATATATATATATTTATTAACTATGTTCTTGGATGTATATTAAATTCATCGAAATACGAATCAAATCATAGAAAGATATGCATATATAAAAGTAGTGATTTTTGTTAAGTAAAATTCGCTTTTCATAAATTCAAAATCTTCATTAAATAAAATCACCCTTTTTCAATAACAGTAGACCACTGTGCGTGCATGTCAAAAGCAAAGACCACGGCAACTTGAGCAGCACAAAAAAATGCAACAGTGGATCTTAATAAAGCAGCGGGAGTCATTGCATTGCAAATGGAAATGAAAAACAACAACAATAACAGCAACAACTAACTAGAAAAAAAGAGATGAAACGCGAAGAAAATCCAATTTTAATAATAATAATAAAACGCAGACCACTGTACGAATAAACGAACGAACAAGCGAAAGCAAACGATTGCGCTCTGCCCACACCCACCCTCTTGTTCCACAAGCAACAACGGACCCATTCTCTGGCCGACAAGCAAAAACTAATAATAAAATAAAGCCGCTGTGTCGATTGCCAGTCAGTTCAGGTATATCTGTGTGTCTGTATTTCTGTTTGTGTGTATATGTTTGCCTGTATTTAATGGTGGTGGTGGTGGCAAATGCGAAATCGAAAAAAGAAGATGAAGTATAGCAAGCTAGCAAGCAGGCAGGCAGCAACAACAACCACAACGACAGCGATGAGGCCGGCATTTGAGTGTAGAGAAAACCAAAAACTGGTCTTTCGCTTGTGGACGAGGGCGGCGGTGTTCGGAGCAAAGGGCAATCGACAGCAGGCAGGGTGGTTGACAGCGCGCATACAGAGTTATATATACACGCACACAAATATTTTACAGCGGGCGCGAAAGCAAAAGCAACACACACACACATGCCCGCCAGCTGTGTAGCCTCGTTTTTGTTCTTATACATTTCGTTTTTTTTGTATATTTTGTTGCTGCTCGTACACGTACATTTTTTCTTTCGTTCGCACACACCACCAATGCCCATCAAACGAAACACAACAGCACACGCAGTGTGCCTAATCCTATCGCATTCGCACTTATTATCAATTGGATACGATTTGCTATTGGCATTGCATTCGCACGCCCGCATTTCGTTATAGAGAAATTTTCGTATGTCGGTGTATGAAAAACTGGTTTTCCTCGTCCAGCTGCCTACCAACCCTCTTTAATCGTTCTCTCTTTCACACAAACACACGCACACATGCGCGATGGCTGCTTCATTTTGTTTCGGCAGAGTTGCCGCCGTCTGCGCGCCTTTCAGTCGAAAATTTAACTTGGCAGCGTACGGATTGTGTTTAGTCCGAACTCGCTTGCCAACTCGCGCCGATCTAGACACACATATATACACACGCAAGACAAATCGTGATCGGATTAACATCTGCGAATATTTAATATATGTTTTTTTATATTTGTATTTAAAAGTTGCAAAAAAAGCCAAAAAAAAAGAGCTAAAAAGATACGTGCTGCAAAGTGAAAAGTTATGCTGCCGGCGTCGCAGTCGCCGTTGCTGCCACAGCGACGCGCAGTGAATTTGTGCCGCTTAACAAAAAATATGTTGCTAGAGTTGTCGCCGCGTTTTATGTAAGCCGAAGCAAAAAAACTCAACTCTTCTTCCGCCCCCAAATCCCTCACCTATCATATGTACTGGTGCTTAATAAATAATAAAGTTTAAAAAAATATTAAAAAAAAACTCAAGTTTGAGCCGTCGTCATCGTCGGACGCAGTTGCTGCAGTCGAGTGGAGTATGTACTAATTATTGCTCTCCTGCACGAAACGCTCAGTTTACACGCCTCAGTCGCAGTCTCAGTCTCACACAGACACACACACAAACACAAATATACATGTACACACACATGATACACACACAATCACGCACGCATTCAACGACACTGACACTGAGGCTGACGCTCGGCGAGACACTTTTTCCGTTGTTGTTGTTGTGTACATTTTTATGTATGTTTTCTTGTGTTGTTTGTTGTGTTTTACGTTATTTTGCCTGTATGTATATATAAATATAGATATATTGTGGTGTATGTATCTTATTAAATGTACAACAAGAAAAACAACCAGAACTTAAACTAAATTTAAAATAAAAAAATCAAACGCAGCAGCAGCAATATGCTGCCAACAACAATAAAAACAAACAGCAGTCTAAACAGCAGCCGCAGTAGCAGCGCAGTCGCAGTCAACGTCGCCGTCGCCGTAAAAGTAATAGCAAAAAGCAAGAGAACATCGCTGTCGTCGTCGTCGTCGCCGCCGCCGCTGACGTCGTCGCATGCATACTATTAATTTATTATACAAATTGTTTTTATTTTGAATAATGGATCGTCGTGCATTGAAGTTTATGCAAAAAAGGTATTATTTTTTTTCGTTTTTAGTTTTGTTTTAGTTTTAATTCACAATATCGCAGTTGCGTGTGTGTGTACGCACACTTACATACATATGTGTGTCAATGCACTCGCCTTTATTATTGCTTATTACAAAAAAATTTATTATTTATTTTTTTTTGCTCTTTTTTCTCCCGGTTACTTTCACTCTGTGTATGTGTGTGCACTCTCTGCTATTTATGTATATTGTTATTATTATATGAAACCGCGTCCTAGATCCGCCGCAATTGTGACCGTCGTTGGCATTGGGAATATTCTCAATTCACACATATACGCGTGTTTCTTATTTCGCTCTTCCATTACATTTTATAGTTCATTGCAGCATTTAACTTTGGCGCGAACTTTAATAATGCTGCTCTTTTCAACACTGTCTAAAAATGACAAATGTCCACAAATTCAAAGGACATGCTTATATTTATGTATATATATATTGTATACCTATATTTTTATATAAACACTCTTGTTTGACGTCGCATCAAAATCGTACTTGTACTTCAAATGCTCTTCTCTGCTTCTCATGTACAGAGCAAAATTCACAAGTCCCAAACAAGTTTTGTTCCCCATCTGCTTTGCAACACTGCAGTCGAGAGTCTCAAAAAAACACACTCATACAGCAGTGAAATTTCGCAATGCATATTATGTGTGTGTTTGTAATTTTTTTTTGGTGGTTGATTTTTCTTTTACTTTTCGCACTATTGAAAAGCAAAAGTTCTAAGCCAAAAGTAACATGTTTTTTTTCCGAACCCAAAACTGCAAGCAACATATCGCAGAAGCAGCGTACCAAAAGCAGAATACAAGAAGAAGAAGCATAAATAGCAAGAATAACAATGAGAAAGCAGCGCACGCTCTTCCTCTCTTTCTCTCTTGCTCGTTCGCTTGCGCTCACAATAGCGCGCGCGTGGGATCCCAAAACAATTCGAAGTAAACAAAATTCGAGGCGGATGCATAGTGTTGCCATCTGATATTTAATAAGTAAATATATTCTCTTAATGCATTTCAACATTGCTCATTGCTGCCATGTAATTGATACGCGAATTACATACATATATTACATACATAATTAACTCAGTTCTATTCTTTTCTGCAAAATATTTATTGTTGTTATTTTATTAATACAAATTTATGCATTTATTAAAAAGTCGGTTGGCAACTCTATTTTTACATGCTTGCGCTCTCATGCAGTTGTTTTGAGTGCCTGTGTGTGTGTGTGCGTTTGAGCTGCGCTCGTGATTTGACCAAGCAAGCATTGCTGACTCGCTCACACTTTTGAGCATTCGGCACCGAGACCGACAGGGGCGACACAATAGCGACAAAAGCGTTCTCTCTCAATTGTTTTGTGTTCGCATGGACATGTGTGTGTTTCGTGTGTATGTATGTATCTATGTGAATTGTTGTTGGCTGTGGCTGGCATGCAGAAATAAAACCCGTTCGTATAATCAATATGTAGTCATCTATTTTCAATCCATTACCCCGTCCTCAAAAAAAAAGAGAAAAAAGAATAGCGTGCAGGTTTAATACCCCAAAAACAACCACCAAAAAAGTAATTTTGCACGCATGTTTCTTGCAACCAAATTAGAATTTCATGTTCCTTTGCCTTGATGCTGTTTTGTCGCTCTATCTCTTTTTTCCCTTGTCATCTAGCTGAACGCGCTCTCCCTAACATTATCTCGCTCGCACACACAAATAGAAACCCAAACACAGTCACAGTCTCACTCACTCTTTTTTGCTAGCTCGTTTCGACGCATGCTCGTTTTGTTTGCGTGTTGGCATTGTTATCAATCTTGCTCCTTGCAACTTAATTTGGTTAGAAGCGAATATAAAATTAATGTTCGCTGTGTGGCAGTCTTTTTGTTGTTGTTCTTCATTTTTTTTTTTATTGTTAATGGCACTGATGCGGCATCCCGCAGGCCAGCATACAAATAACCCGTCGACAACATGCTCTTTCTCTGCCTCTCTTTCGCTCTTTTGCGTACACACATACACGCAAGCAATACAAACCAGTCTTATGCTGCAAGATTTTTGTTGTTGTTTGACGTTGAAAAGGATGCTACTACTGCTGCCTGCTGCGTGCCGCCTGAGTCTGGCAACATGTCTAGTCGTCAGTTTTGTCTTTCTCCCTGTTCATTTTTTTTGTAGCAGCTTTCGCTTGCTGTTTGCTTGGTGCTTCGTTGGTAGTGGTGGATGAGGGGGGCGTGCGTGTGTGCGACCTTTGCATACCCAGCTGCAACCCTGTCACAGGCATTCATGTCATGAGACACTCCTGACCGATTTCATGCAATGCCATGCAAAAAAAAAAAAAAAAACCCGCCCACTGTTTTTCTGCAATTGAGTTGAACTCCACACATACACCCACGCACATAGACATACACCAAATATCCACTAACCCACCATGCACCACCCTCTGCTTTGAACCGTTTGTTACCAGGGGTTAACCATAATGCTGCGCCGTCTCAAATAGCCGCTGTCTCGTTTTGCTTGTAGTTTCCCTCTGTTCTCATACCCTGTAGGCATTAAAAAAACATGAAGTGGGTATGACAAGAGCAGACAAATGCTACGCACAAATAAATATATATATATTATCGTACATTAAACGTTGACTATTCGAAATTGATGCTTTCATTTTACGTTCACGGTCAAAACAAAAGAAAAAACAATTTTTAAATGCAAAACATTTCACAATCGACTTTATACAATACAATTATTCTAATACAGGGTATGTCCCCGTCTGACAATCTCGAATAATTTGTATTTGGTTCCTATTACTTATATTTGTATATGTATTATACTTTAAGGGTAAGAATTAGTTGCTTTTTTTTATTCAATCTTAACTTAAATGATATTTTGTAAATATGTTTTAAGATATGCAACATCGCTATGCATCGATATGCATTAATTTCGTACTTATTCTCATAACAATCCTTCTTCCATTTTTAAACTCTTTTTGAAATGAATTTATTTATAACTGTTATTTGTGCTTTAAGCTCTCTCTCTCTTTTTGGCATGCTTACTTTTGTGCTGTTTCATTTTTATAACTGCAAATATGCATGCATCCCTTCCGTGCACAAACACTCACGCTTGCCCAACCTCCCTGGCTGCCTCCGTAGGTGCGTGGGCCGGTCTTATTCTCTCACGCATGCTGCCTAACTGCATCTCTCAATTTATGCTCACAACTCTGGCTGCTGCTGTTTACTGTTGTTTACCGTTTGACATTAATAGGTGAAGTATATGCATTGATGTATATACATACATACAAATTCATTTATATATTCATGGAAATTTCCTTCCTTCCTTTAAAATAGCCTCATTTGTTGTTACCGTTAGTTACTTATGCAAGTGCATATATATGTGTGTGTATGAAATGATATGTAGCACATATTTGGTATTATGTGGGTCAGTTACGAGTCGCTGTGTTGGCCGACAAAAACCTTTATTAAATCTATAAAATGTGAAAACGCATAGTATATCGAATTTTTTTTTCCATAAATTAAATTATAAACTTAAAAATTTCTGTTACTAAATTTGTGCATTATTATTGCATTTTAAATATTACATTTCTGTTTAAATATTTGTATTGTACTAAATTTATCTATAGATAGATTTTTTGAAAACTACTTTCATATATTTTAATTTGATGTTAAAGTTAAATATTTTCACATATTGGCTTGATCACTTTTTAAATTAATGTCTATTAATTATTAATTAATAACTCTCCTAAGAAATATGTATAAATGAATGAATGATCTTGGGATGAACTCTCGCTGCATTAACTCCATCTCTGCTCGTTGTTCACTCTTTACATTTCACTCTTTTCGGCACTGTCTGTTTGCAAAGCTTTCATCTCCAGCTGAGCTTATTTAAGCTGTTGCTGTTTTGTATGCGATCAGAGCTGCCAATCTGTCTGCCAAAAAGTTTGCCTTGCATTACTTTTTCTGCGTCTTTTACTGCAATTTCATTTAATTTTGTTCTATTTTTAATAGCTCTTACTATTTGACTGCGCTGTTTGTTTTATTTAATTTTGTTTTTTGCAACTTCCAAAATGCTGCATGCCGCAGGCCGACGCAAACGCTCCAAGTGTGTGTTGCGTGGTTTTTTTGTGTATTTTTTTTTTTGATTTCATCTCATTCAACTATTTTGGCTCACTGTCTGTCTTCTCTTTCTTACCAATGCAGAGCGGACACTGAAAGCGATACAACAGCAACAACAACAACAGGAGCAGCAACCACAATCAGCACTTTGACAACAGCAGCAACAGCTTTGGCAACAACTGTGACAGCAACTGTGACAACAACAACAACAACTGCGCTACCCTTAAAGGACAACTCGAATATACGCAGCACCAGCAGCAACAGCAGCGACAAGTTGCAGCCAGCAACACAACAGCAGCAGCAGCAGCAGAATTTGCAACAGCAACAGCTACAACAGCAACACAAACAGCAGCAGCAACAAAGCGTTGAGCGGCCCTTAAAGTGCTTGGAGACATTGGCACAAAAGGCGGGCATCACTTTTGACGAGAAATACGATTTTGCTAGTCCGCCGCATCCGGGTGTAAATCCCAGCACGACTACCAGCAACAACAACATCAACAACAACAACAATAATAATAATAATAATAATAATAATAATAATAATAATAACAATAATAATAATAACAATAATAATAACAATAATAATAACAATAGCACGCAATTGAACAAAAACGTGCCGGTAACAGCATCAACAACAACCGCCACAACAACAGTTGGTGCACACACGCCACCAACAGCACGACGCACAGCAGCAGCAACAACAACACCCAATAGCAATAGTTGCAACAACAACGCGGCACGTTCACGCAGCGTGTCACGATCCCGCTCACGTTCGAGCACGCCCACCTCACGTGCAACTGCAGCAGCAGCAGCATCAGCAGCAGCAACAGCAGCAGCAACAGCAGCAGCAGCAGCAACAGCAGCAACAGCAGCAGCTACAATAGCAGCAGCAACAGTTGCTGTCAGTGGCACACTGGAGAAATCACAGAGCCCCGCCCAACAGGTGGCATCCGCTGCGGCGGTGCCACTGCAAATCTCACCGGAACAATTGCAGCAGTTCTATGCGAGCAATCCATATGCGGCGATACAGGTTAAACAGGAGTTCCCAAATGCCAACAACAGCAACAGCGGTGGGCACAACAACAATCCCAACAATGGCGCCAACAGCAATCCCAATAACAGTGGTAACAATCAAATATTCAACAACAACAACAACAGCAATACCACAACTAGCATTAACAATGAGCTAAAACATGCAATCAATTTATTAGATGCAACACAGACGACACAATTGCAACAGTTGCAGCTGCAGCAGCTGACGGCAGGTGATACAAGTGGCGCTGTTGCTGTTGCTGCTGCCAGTCCAGCGAATGCGCAACAAAATGCACTCCAGCAACAGCAGCAGCAACAACAGCAGCATTCAACACAACAGCAACACACGACAGCAATCAGCACAATGTCACCAATGCAATTGGCTGGCAGTGGCGTACCGGATTGGGCAAACGGACGCGCCGTGCAACTGATGCAGCCATCAGCAGGTATGCAAACCTAATTGCTAATTATAGTCAACGATAACTATAGAAAAATCTATAAATATCAATAAACAATATTACACGATAGCTAAACTGAAATTACTTACAAACCAAAACACCAAAACAATTTGTAGATGGTTGAAACACAGCCTTGATCAGTGTTAATATTATTAATCAATCTGTCAATCAAGCAGTGATCTCACAATCAATCAAACAATCAATAGTAAAATACTACAAACTAACCCAGTCTTTGCGTTATTGATCAATCAATCAACAAAATACTTTTCGCAATCAATCTAAACTCGAATCACAAACTAAAATAGTCTTAACGTTATTGATCCATCAGTCAATCAATCAATATTAATGGACCTATTTGATGTTCATACACAGGTTTCCTCTATCCCCAAATGATTGTGTCTGGGAATCTGTTGAATGCCGGGCTGGGACAGCAGCCGATACAGGTGATTGCCGCGAGCAAACACTTCCAGAACAGTGGACCACAGATGATAACGACAACCACACAGAATGCCAAACAGATGATTGGGGGACAGGCGGGGTTTGCTGGCAATACCTATGCGATACCATCGAGTCAGTCGCCGCAAACGTTGCTTATATCGCCGGTGAATGTGATTTCGCATTCGCCGCAGCAGCAGAATCTCTTGCAATCGATGGCAGCGGCAGCGCAGCAGCAACAACAGCAGCAGCAGCAACAGCAACAACAGCAACAGCAGCAACAACAGCAGCAGCAGCTGACACAACAGCAACAGCAGCAACTGTCACAGCAGCAGCAACAGCAATTGACACAGCAGCAACAGTTGACGGCTGCCCAACAAGCGGCAGCCTTGGCCGTCTCGAAAGTGGGCGTCAATGTGGGCGTCAATGTGGGCGTTGGCGTTAATCTAACCGATGCACAGGGCAATAAATTGCAACAGAAGGTCGTACAGAAGGTGACAAC